>OZ025264.1:346146-438488 GCA_964019135.1 Arenicola marina | reverse complement strand
GATGATGTGAGGATGTGTGTGGGAGGGTGAGTAGGGGTAGGGGGTGGCGGGTGGTGGGGGGGGGGAGTGAGCGAGGCGAGGGTTAGTGGGGTAAGGAGTGAGGGGTGCGGATGATGTGGGGATGTGTGTGGGAGGGTGAGTAGGGGCAGGGGGTGGGGGGCGTTGGGGGGTGAGCGAGGCGGGGGTAAGTGGGAGAGGGAGTGATGGAGGGGTGGGGGGTGATGGGGAGATGTGTGTGGGAGGGGGGGGGTAGGGAAGGGGTAGGGGATAGCTCGGAGCATGATACTCGGTATATTACTGGAGTATTGGGGCTGTTACCACCAGGACAATCTTCGTCATTTACATCTGGATTATCTTCACGTTGTTTTGTCGTTACCTTGAGACGTGGAATTGGTGATCACATCGTAAATGATTTTGACATTTCTTGCTCTTCGAACGAGCGTCATTTGCACGTGTGCCATTCATGAAACGTTATCTCTCCCTGTCCCATGTTTCTGTCTTTGTCCTTTGTAGTCTCTTTGTGTCACTTATTTCATCGTTCTCGTTTCTATCCCTGTCACGCTTTCTTATCTTCCCATATTTAGTTCCTCATTTAGCTGTGTCACTTACGTACTAGTTAAAGAACGAGCTGGAGTGCATTCGCCAAAATAAAAAACGAGACGCGATAGCGTCGAGTCCTTTATTTAGGGAATGCGAGTTCTTTAACGTACTTTAAAAAAAAATGGTGTGACGTCACGCCTTTGTCTTAAGTGTTCATTATCTCGAAGAATGGATCGAAAAACAGACCTAGCCGTGTTGTATTAACGTAAGTGTGCGTTATTCAAATAAAGAACGGTAATAAAGTGCTTTATTCTAATATTGAACGGAAAAACTGTGCATTATCTAGATAAAGAAAAGTTGTTAATATTGACTCGTTAAGTGCCACGGTATAATCAGTCGAACTGAGCTGAGCGGAGCCGAGTTGGCTGGTGTTGACAGAACTTGCCAATTTCAAGACAAACAATGGAATGTATAAGTCAATGTTAATCACCAAAGGGGCGGGGGTTAGATCAGAAATCTCAAAATATATGGAAATTCCACAGTTATCGATTGGAGACATTTCTCATTATATCCGTCATATCGCTTTTCAGGGGGCGATGTTTTCACGAAGCTAAGGAGCAATGACTTCCAAAATGTCTACTTCATCCACGCCTTCCCACCCCTACCCTCCCCCCTGGGGCTTCACAATGACGAACCGTTGTTTCCACAATGTGCCTCATGCATTCGTCGGGCAGTGCAATTGACACAATAATCAATTCCTGTGTGCAAACGTGAGCACATGTCATGCCTTGTTATAACAATTTTATTATTTTTTTATTGTACTCGCTGTCGTGCATTCCCCAAATAAACCACTCGACGCTATCGCGTCTCGTGCTTTATTTTGGCGAATGCACTCCAGCTCGTTTTTTAACTAGTACATAAAATTGTTGTAGCAGTTAGTTCTGCTCATGATTTGCGTGGTTCATTTTCTAGGATTGGACACAAGAAATCGACAGCGTTAGGAAAGCGGCGGGTTGCTCTAAAATAACAGAACAACCGATCAACTAATGCACCAGTCAATGTGAAGCCCCAGGAGGGTGAGAAGACAGGGGGGTAGTGGATATAATGTTGAAAATCTTTTTCTAAATCCCCACACAAGGGTCAAGTCGTCCCGTATACCTGCCATGAAAACAACTCCCCCTGAAAAGCAATTCAGAGTTACAAGAATTAACGCTTTTACTTTAAAATTGATCATCCATTTATGTCGGACACACATATATATATGTGGCACCTTTAGTAGGATTGGCATGACCAATGTCATACGGTCCCCCGTTCATAAAAGGCACCGGATATATATGCCATCGAAAACTGTCGAATTTCCATATATTTTGTGCTTACTGGTCTAATGCACCCCTGTTCATTATCAAGATAATGCACAGTTTTTCCGTTCTTTATTTAATAAATAAAGCACGCTTACGTTTATAAAACACGGCTAGGTCGGTTTTCTGGGTCATTCTTCCAGATAATGAAAACGGAAGACAAAGGCACAAGCTAAACATAAGATTAACGGATAACAAGACACTGATAACAAGAAAGCCACTGAATAACTTCTATACTCCATTAACCTCGGCTCCTCAATCTGTGGATGCATTAATCATTTTTTCAGAAGCCTTTGCGGTCCAATGTAGCCCAACAAACGTGGCATAAACGAACAAACCCTTCTATCAATCTCTTTATGCTCATTATGACCTTGGCAGCTACCTTACCACTTTGACCACCATTCGAAGTAAGCCAACAACTAGAGTCGCTGACTCATTCATCGCCTGATTTCATTATCAAACTGTCAGCTTGTTCAGGGCCATCGGATAGGACATCAGGTTTTATGTCTAAGCCACAGGATAAATCACACAGATGTAGATCATTTCTAGAATGCCGATAAGGTGAATTGTTAAGAGGCGAAATTACCCGCTTCTCCTAGTTGCTGGTAGCATGTTTTTCAAATGCAGACACTGGTACCAAATTTTGCAAGCGCAATATAAACTTTCCCTAAATTACATTTGCTTTCTCATTTTATTCCCATACCTTTTCAGTTTCCTTGTCGTTGATGTATGCAGAAGAACGTAATTAATCAGAAGCGATCGATGGAAATTTTGAGTGAAGTGAGTTCTCTCCGCTTAAGAAAAAAGGTGCGAGTAGAGTAAACTTAATAATTAAGACACTTGTATGTGCACCGGTATATTACCATTAGTGCCCTTAATGTATTTAGTGTTCTAAGTATTGGGAACATCCCTTAATATGACACTGCTTGACCGACGTGGCGCGTACGCACCATGACTGTCACGTGACGTGTACCCATCATGACTGTCACGTGACGCGTAGGCACCATGACTGTCACGTGACGCGTAGGCACCATGACTGTCACGTGACGCCTGAGACGCTGACAGATGTCACAGACACAGATACAGGCGTCAAGTTTAACTGATATCAACAACAGTTCCCAAACCAGTTACCACCCCCAGCCACCTCCACGCCAACCAGCTTTGACGCTGGGCCAGGGGGCAGGTGGGGGTGGCGGCGGTACAGGTGGCCATGGCCGCATTGCTAACACGACACTTCCGGTGCACCCCATGTCAGTCAGCCAATTTCCGTTGTTCACTAGGTCGAAATTGCTCTCCAAATTGTTACACCATAGAAATCTAACTTTGTAGGTCGAAATGGCCGAGAATTCACTCATCTCAGGAGCTGAGGTGAGACAGAAGGTCCACCCTAACAGACAGGACATGCCCACTTCCGGTTTCATTGCCTGTAATTGTATTTTCGCCTTCGCCTCCGCCATCGTTGCCGCCGACCTCGATTATGATGTCATCGATGACGTCATCCTTTTGGCCGCAGACGTCTTGGTAACGATCCCGCAAGGAACGCTGCGGGGGGTCCGTCATGACGTAGACGACGGGACCTACCTCAACATGTTCACCAGGATACCCTACGCGGAATCTCCGGTAGGGGCACTGCGCTTCCGGCCGCCGGAGCCGGCGCCCAGCTGGGGGTCAGACCAGTTGGACGCCACGTACTTCGGCCCCGCCTGCGCCCAGGTGCCCAACATCGACGTCACCATCCCCATCATGTTGCCCGGCTTCAGTAACTACAGCGAGGACTGTCTGTACCTCAACGTCTACCAGCCACAGGTATGTGTGTATCTACCTCTACCAGCCACAGGTATGTGTGTCTGGACGTCAACGTCTACCAGACACAGGTATGTGTGTCTCTACCTCTACCAGCCGCAGGTATGTGTGTCTGTACCTCAACGTCTACCAGCCACAGGTATGTGTGTCTCTACATCTATCAGCCACAGGTATTTGTGTCTGTATCTCAACGTCTACCAGCCACAGTTATGTGTGTCTGGACGTCAACGTCTACCAGACACAGGGATGTGTGTCTCTACCTCTACCAGCCGCAGGTATGTGTGTCTCTGCATCTACCAGCCACAGGTATGTGTGTCTGTACCTCAACGTCTAACAGCCACAGTTATGTGTGTCTGGACCTCAACGTCTACCAGCCACAGGTATGTGTGCCTCTACCTCTACCAGCCACAGGTATGTGAGTCTCTACCTCAACGTCCATCATCCACAGGTATGTGTGTCTCTACCTCTACCAGCCCCAGGTATGTGTGTCTGTACCTCAACGTCTACCAGCCACAGGTATGTGTGTCTCTACATCTATCAGCCACAGGTATTTGTGTCTGTATCTCAACGTCTACCAGCCACAGTTATGTGTGTCTGGACGTCAACGTCTACCAGCCACAGGTATGTGTGTCTCTGCCTCTACCAGCCGCAGGTATGTGTGTCTCTGCATCTACCAGTCACAGGTATGTGTGTCTGTACCTCAACGTCTAACAGCCACCGTTATGTGTGTCTGGACCTCAATGTCTACCAGCCACAGATATGTGTGTCTCTACCTCTACCAGCCACAGGTATTTGTGTCTGTATCTCAACGTCTACCAGCCACAGTTATGTGTGTCTGGACGTCAACGTCTACCAGACACAGGGATGTGTGTCTCTACCTCTACCAGCCGCAGGTATGTGTGTCTCTGCATCTACCAGCCACAGGTATGTGTGTCTGTACCTCAACGTCTAACAGCCACAGTTATGTGTGTCTGGACCTCAACGTCTACCAGCCACAGGTATGTGTGTCTCTACCTCTACCAGCCAAAGGTGTGTGTGTCTGTACCTCAACGTTTACCAGTCACATGTATGTGTGTCTCTACCTCTACCAGCCACAGGTGTGAGCGTGTGTGTACCTCAACGTCTACCAGCCACAGGTATGTGTGTCTCTGCCTCTACCAGCCACAAGTATGTGTGTCTGTACCTCACCGTCTACCAGCCACAGGTATGTGTTTCTCTACCTTTACCGGCCACAGGTATGTGTGTCTCTACCTCTTTCAGCCACAGGTATGTGTGTCTACCTCAACGTCTACCAGCCACAGGTATGTGTGTCTGTACCTCAACGTCTACCCGCCACAGGTATGCGTGTCTGTAACTCAACGTCTACCAGCCACAGGAATGTGTGTCGGTACCTCATCGTCTACCAGTCACAAGTATGTGTGTCTCTACCTCAACGTTTACCAGCCACAGGTATGTGTGTGTACCTCAACGTCTACAAGCCACTGGTATGTGCGTCTGTACCTTAACATTTACCAGCCACAGGTATGTGTATCTGTACCCCAACGTCTACCCGCCACAGGTATGTGTGTCTGTACCGCAACATCTACCAGCCACAGGTGTGTGTGTCTGTACCGCAACATCTACCAGCCACAGGTATGTATGTCTGTTACTCAACGTCTACCAGCCACAGGTATGTGTGTCTGCAACTCAACGTCTACCAGCCACAGGTATGTGTGTCTGTACCGCAACATCTACCAGCCACAGGTATGTATGTCTGTTACTCAACGTCTACCAGCCACAGGTATGTGTGTCTGTACCTCAACGTCTACCCGCCACAGGTATGTGTGTCTGTACCTCAAAGTCTACCAGCAACAGGCATGTGTGTCTAAATCCACGTCTACCTGCCACAGGTATGTGTGTCTCTACCTCTACCAGCCACAGGTATGTGTGTCTCTACCTCTACCAGTCACATGTATGTGTGTCTGTACCTCAAAGTCTACCAGCCACAGGTATGCGTGTGTGTACCTCAACGTCTGCCCGCCACAGGTATGTGTGTCTGTACCTCAACGTCTACCAGACACAGGTATGTGTGTCTGTACCTCAACGTCTACCAGCCACAGGTATGTGTGTCTGTACCTCAACGTCTACCAGCCACAAATATGTGTGTCTGTATCTCCCCGTCTTCCAGCCACAGGTATGTGTGTGTACCTCAACGTCTACCAGCCACAGGTATGTTTGTCTGCACCTCAACGTCTACAAGCCACAGGTATGTCTGTCTGTACCTCAACATCTACCAGTCACAGGTGTGTGTGTCTGTACCTCAACGTCTACCAGCCACAGGTATGTGTGTCGGTACCTCAACGTCTGCCAGCCACAGGTATGTGTGAGTACCTCAACGTCTACCAGACACAGGTATGTGTGTCTGTACCTCAACGTCTACCAGCCACAGGTATGTGTGTCTGTACCTCAACGTCTACCCGCCACAGGTATGTGTGTCTGTAACTCAACGTCTACCAGCCACAGGTATGTGTGTGTACCTCAACGTCTACCAGCCACAGGTATGTGTGTCTCTACCTCAACGTCAACCAGCCACAGGTATGTGTGTCTGTATCTCAACGTCTACCAGCCACAGGTATGTGTGTCTGTATCTCAACGTCTACCAGCCACAGGTATGCGTGTCTGTACCTCAACGTGTGCAAGCCACAGGTATGTGTGTCTGTACCTTAACATCTACCAGCCACAGGTATGTGTGTCTGTACATCAAAGTTTACCAGCAACAGGCATGTGTGTCTACCTCAACGTCTACCAGCCACCGGTATGTGTGTCTCTACCTCTACCAGCCACAGGTATGTGTGTCTACCTCAACGTCTACCAGCCACAGGTATGTGTGTCTGCACCTCAACGTCTACCAGCCACAGGTATGTGTGTCTGTACCTCAACGTCTACCAGCTACAGGTATGTGTGTCTGTACCTCAACGTCTACCAGCCACAGGTATGTGTGTCTGTACCTCAACGTCTACCAGCCACAGTTATGTGTTTCTGTACCTCAACGTCTACCCGCCACAGGTCTGTGTGTCTGTACTTTAAGGTCTACCAGCCACAGTTATGTGTGTCTATGCCTCAACATCTACCCGCCACAGGTCTGTGTGTCTGTACTTTAAGGTCTACCAGCCACAGTTATGTGTGTCTATGCCTCAACGTCTACCAGCCACAGGTATGGGTGTGTGCCTCAAAGTCTGCCAGCCACAGGTATGTGTGTCTGTACCTCAAAGTCTACCAGCCACAGGTATGTGTGTCTGTACCGCAACGTCTACCCGCCACTGGTATGTGTGTCTGTACCTCAACGTCTACCAGCCACAGGTATGTATGTTTGTACCTCAACGTCTACCAGCCACAGGTATGTGTGTCTGTACCTCAACGTCTACCAGCCACAGGTATGTGTGTCTCTACATCTATCAGCCACAGGTATGTGTGTCTCTACCTCTACCAGCCACAGGTATGTGTGTCTGTACCTCAACGTCTACCAGCCACAAGTATGTGTGTCTCTACCTCTATCAGCCACAGGTATGTGTGTCTCTACCTCTACCAGCCACAGGTATGTGTGTCTCTACCTCAACGTCTATCAGCCACAGGTATGTGTGTCTCTACCTCTACCAGCCACAGGTATGTGTGAGTACCTCAACGTCTACCAGACACAGGTATGTGTGTCTGTAACTCAACGTCTGCCAGCCACAGGTATGTGTGTCTGTACCTCAAAGTCTACCCGCCACAGGTATGTGTGTCTGTAACTCAACGTCTACCAGCCACAGGTATGTGTGTCTCTACCTCTACCAGCCACAGGTATGTGTGTCTACCTCAACGTCTACCAGCCACAGGTATGTGTGTCTGTACCTCAACGTCTACCAGCCACAGGTATGTGTGTCTGTACCTCAGCGTCTACACGCCACTGGTATGTGTGTCTGTACCTCAACGTCTACCAGCCCCAGGTATGTGTATCTCTACATCTATCAGCCACAGGTATGTGTGTCTCTACCTCTACCAGCCACAGGTATGTGTGTCTGTACCTCAACGTCTACCAGCCACAGGTATGTGTGTCTCTACCTCTATCAGCCACAGGTATGTGTGTCTCTACCTCTACCAGCCACAGGTATGTGTGTCTCTACCTCAACGTCTATCAGCCACAGGCATGTGTGTCTCTACCTCTACCAGCCACAGGTATGTGTGTCTGTACCTCAACGTCTACCAGCCACAAGTATGTGTGTCTATGCCTCAACGTCTACCAGCCACAGGTATGGGTGTGTGCCTCAAAGTCTGCCAGCCACAGGTATGTGTGTCTGTACCTCAAAGTCTACCAGCCACAGGTATGTGTGTCTGTACCGCAACGTCTACCCGCCACTGGTATGTGTGTCTGTACCTCAACGTCTACCAGCCACAGGTATGTATGTTTGTACCTCAACGTCTACCAGCCACAGGTATGTGTGTCTGTACCTCAACGTCTACCAGCCACAGGTATGTGTGTCTCTACATCTATCAGCCACAGGTATGTGTGTCTCTACCTCTACCAGCCACAGGTATGTGTGTCTGTACCTCAACGTCTACCAGCCACAAGTATGTGTGTCTCTACCTCTATCAGCCACAGGTATGTGTGTCTCTACCTCTACCAGCCACAGGTATGTGTGTCTCTACCTCAACGTCTATCAGCCACAGGTATGTGTGTCTCCACCTCTACCAGCCACAGGTGTGTGTGAGTACCTCAACGTCTACCAGACACAGGTATGTGTGTCTGTAACTCAACGTCTGCCAGCCACAGGTATGTGTGTCTGTACCTCAAAGTCTACCCGCCACAGGTATGTGTGTCTGTAACTCAACGTCTACCAGCCACAGGTATGTGTGTCTCTACCTCTACCAGCCACAGGTATGTGTGTCTACCTCAACGTCTACCAGCCACAGGTATGTGTGTCTGTACCTCAACGTCTACCAGCCACAGGTATGTGTGTCTGTACCTCAGCGTCTACACGCCACTGGTATGTGTGTCTGTACCTCAACGTCTACCAGCCCCAGGTATGTGTATCTCTACATCTATCAGCCACAGGTATGTGTGTCTCTACCTCTACCAGCCACAGGTATGTGTGTCTGTACCTCAACGTCTACCAGCCACAGGTATGTGTGTCTCTACCTCTATCAGCCACAGGTATGTGTGTCTCTACCTCTACCAGCCACAGGTATGTGTGTCTCTACCTCAACGTCTATCAGCCACAGGCATGTGTGTCTCTACCTCTACCAGCCACAGGTATGTGTGAGTACCACAACGTCTACCAGACACAGGTATGTGTGTCTGTGACTCAACGTCTGCCAGCCACAGGTATGTGTGTCTGTACCTCAAAGTCTACCCGCCACAGGTATGTGTGTCTGTACCTCTACCAGCCGCAGGTATGTGCGTCTGTACTTCAACGTCTACCAGCCACAGGTACGTGTGTCTCTACGTCAACGTCTATCAGCCACAGGTACGTGTGTCTCTACGTCAACGTCTACCAGCCAAAGGTATGTGTGTCTCTACCTCAACGTCTACCCGCCACATATATGTTTGTCTGTACCTCAACGTCTACCAGCCACAGGTATGTGTGTCTCTACATCTATCAGCCACAGGTATGTGTGTCTCTACCTCTACCAGCCACAGGTATGTGTGTCTGTACCTCAACATCTGCCAGCCACAGGTATGTGTGTCTCTACCTCTATCAGCCACAGGTATGTGTGTCTCTACATCTACCAGCCACAGGTATGTGTGTCTGTACCTCAACGTCTACCAGCCATAGGTATGTGTGTCTCTACCTCAACGTCAACCAGCCACAGGTATGTGTGTCTGTACCTCAACGTCTACAAGCCACAGGTATGTGTGAGTACCTCAACGTCTACCAGACGCAGGTATGTGTGTCTGTACCTCAAAGTCTACCAACCACAGGTATGTGTGTCTCTACCGCAACGTCTACCAGCCACAGGTATGTGTGTGTACCTCAACGTCTACCCGCCACAGGTATGTGTGTCTGTACATCAAAGTCTACCAGCAACACAGATATGTGTGTCTACCTCAACGTCTACCTGCCACGGCTATGTGTGTCTGTTCCTCAACGTCTACCAGCCACAGGTATGTGTGTCTGTACCTAAAAGTCTACCAACCACAGGTATGTGTGTCTCTACCGCAACGTCTACCAGCCACAGGTATGTGTGTGTACCTCAACGTCTACCCGCCACAGGTATGTGTGTCTGTACATCAAAGTCTACCAGCAACACAGATATGTGTGTCTACCTCAACGTCTACCAGCCACAGGTATGTGTGTCTGCACCTCAACGTCTACCAGCCACAGGTATGTGCGTCTGTACCTCAACGTCTACCAGCTACAGGTATGTGTGTCTATACCTCAGCGTCTACCAGCCACATGTATGTGTGTCTGTAACTCAACGTCTACCAGCCACAGGTATGTGTTTCTGTACCTCAACGTCTACCCGCCACAGGTATGTGTGTCTGTACTTCAAGGTCTACCAGCCACAGTTATGTGTGTCTATGCCTCAACGTCTACCCGCCACATGTATGTGTGTCAGTACCTCAACGTCTACCAGCCCTCAACGTATACCAGCCACAGGTATGTGTGCCTGTACCTCAAAGTCTACCATCCACATGTATGTGTGTCTGTACCTCAAAGTCTACCTGCCACAGGTATGTGTGTCTGTACCTCAACGTCTACCAAGCACAGGTATGTGTGTCTCTACCTCTACTAGCCACAGGTATGTGTGTCTGTACCTCTACCAGCCACAGGTATGTGTGTCTGCACCTCAAAGTTTACCAGCCACAGGTATGGTGTGTCTGCACCTCAACGTCTAACCGCCACAGGTATGGTGTGTCTGCACCTCAACGTCTACCCGCCACAGGTATGTGTTTTTATACCTCAACGTCCACCAGCCACAGGTATGTGTGTCTCTACCTCTACCAGCCACAGGTATGTGTGTCTATACCTCAACCAGCCAAAGGTATGTGTGTCTGTATCTCAACGTCTGCCAGCGTGTGTATGTACCTCAACGTCTACCCGCCACAGATTTGTGCGTCTGTACCTCAACGTCTACTAGCCACAGATATGTGTGTCTGTACCTCAACGTCTACCAGCCACAGGTATGTGTGTCTGTACCTCAACGTCTACCAGCCACAGGTATGTGTGTGTGCCTCAAAGTCTACCAGCCACAGGTATGCGTGTCTGTACCTCAAAGTCTACCAGCCACAGGTATGTGTGTCTGTACCTCTACGTCTACCCGCCAAAGGTATGTGTGTCTGTACCTCAACGTCTACCAGCCACAGGTATGTATGTCTGTACCTCAACGTCTACCAGACACAGGTATGTATGTCTGTACCTCAACGTCTACCAGCCACAGGTATGTGTGTCTGTACCTCAGCATCTACACGCCACTGGTAAGTGTGTCTGTACCTCTACGTCTACCAGCCAGAGGTATGTGTGTCTCTACCTCTATCAGCCACAGGTATGTGTGTCTCTACCTCTACCAGCCACAGGTATGTGTGTCTCTACCTCCACGTCCATCAGCCACAGGTATGTGTGTCTCTACCTCCACGTCCATCAGCCACAGGTATGTGCGTCTCTACCTCAACGTCCATCAGCCACAGGTATGTGTGTCTCTACCTCCACGTCCATCAGCCACAGGTATGTGTGTCTCTACCTCTATCAGCCACAGGTATGTGTGTCTCTACCTCTACCAGCCACAGGTATGTGCGTCTCTACTTCAAGGTCTATCAGCCACAGGTATGTGTGTCTCTACCTCTACCAGCCACAGGTATGTGTGTCTGTACCGCAACGTCTACAAGCCACAGGTAACGTCTACCAGCCAAAGGTATGTGTGTCGGTACCTCAACGTCTACCAGCCACAGGTATGTGTGTCTCTACCTCAACGTCTACCAGCCACAGGTATGTGTGTCTGTATCTCAACGTCTGCCAGCCACAGGTATATGTGTGTACCTCAACGTCTACAAGCCGCAGGTATGTGTGTCTTTTCCTTAACATCTGCCAGCCACAGGTATGTGTGTCTGTACCTCAACGTCTACCCGCCACAGGTATGTGTGTCTGTACCTCAACGTCTACCAGCCACAGGTATGTGTGTCTGTACCGCAACATCTACCAGCCACAGGTATGTATGTCTGTTCCTCAACGTCTACCAGCCACAGGTATGTGTGTCTGTACCTCAACGTCTACCCGCCACAGGTATGTGTGTCTGTACCTCAAAGTCTACCAGCAACAGGCATGTGTGTCTATCGCAACGTCTACCTGCCACAGGTATGTGTGTCTGTACCTCAACGTCTACCAGCCACAGGTATATGTCTCTGTACCTCAACGTCTACCAGTCACAGGTATGTGTGTCTGTTCCTCAAAGTCTGCCAGCCACAGGTATGTGTGTCTCTACCTCAACGTCTACCCGTCACAGGTATGTGTGCCTGTACCTCAACGTCTACCAGCCACAGGTAGATGTGTCTGCACCTCAACGTCTACAAGCCACAGGTACGTCTGTCTGTGCCTCAACATCTACCAGCCACAGGTATGTGTGTCTGTACCTCAACGTCTACCCGCCACAGGCATGTGTGTCTGTACCTCAACGTCTACCAGCCACAGGTATGTGTGAGTACCTCAACGTCCACCAGACACAGGTATGTGTGTCTGTACCTCAACGTCTACCAGCCACAGGTATGTGTGTCTGTACCTCAACGTCTACCCGCCACAGGTAAGTGTGTCTGTACCTCAACGTCTACCAGCCACATGTATGTGTGTCTGTACCTCAACGTCTACCAGCCAGAGGTATGTGTGTGTATTTCAACGTCTACCAGCCACAGGTATGTGTGTCTGTATCTCAACGTCTCCCAGCCACAGGTATGTGTGTGTACCTCAACGTCTACCAGCCACAGGTATGTGTGTCTGCACCTCAACGTCTACAAGCCACAGGTATGTCTGTCTGTACCTCAACATCTATCAGCCACAGGTATGTGTGTCTGTACCTCAACGTCTACCCGCCACAGGTATGTGTGGCTGTACCTCAACGTCTACCAGCCACAGGTATGTGTGAGTACCTCAACGTCTACCAGACACAGGTATGTGTGTCTGTACCTCAACGTCTACCAGCCACAGGTATGTGTGTCTGTACCTCAACGTCTACCCGCCACAGGTATGTGTGTCTGCAACTCAACGTCTACCAGCCACAGGTATGTATGTCTGTACCTCAACGTCTACCAGCCATAGGTATGTGTGTCTCTACCTCAACGTCACCCAGCCACAGGTATGTGTGTCTGTATCTCAACGTCTACTAGCCACAGATATGTGTGTGTACCTAAACGTATACCAGCCACAGGTATGTGTGTCTGTACCTCAACGTCTACAAGCCACATGTATGTGTGTCTGTACCTTAACATCTACCAGCCACAGGTATGTGTGTCTGTACCTCAACGTCTACCCGCCACAGGTATGTGTGTCTGTACCTCAACGTCTACCCGCCACAGGTATGTGTGAGTACCTCAACGTCTACCTGCCACAGCTATGTGTGTCTGTACCTGAACGTCTACCAGCCACAGGTATGTGTGTCTGTACCTAAACGTCTACCAACCACAGGTATGTGTGTCTACCTCATCGTCTACCTGCCACAGGTATGTGTGTCTCCACCTCTACCAGCCACAGGTATGTGTGTCTGTACCGCAAAGTCTACCAGCCACAGGTATGTGTGTCTACCTCAACGTCTACCAGCCACAGGTATGTGTGTCTGCACCTCAACGTCTACCAGCCACAGGTATGTGTGCCTGTATCTCAAAGTCTGCCAGCCACAGGCATGTGTGTCTTCCTCAACGTCTACCTGCCACGGGTATGTGTGTCTGTACCTCAAGGTCTACCAGCCACAGGTATGTGTGTCTGTACCTCAACGTCTACCAAGCACAGGTATGTGTGTCTCTACCTCTACCAGCCGCAGGTATGTGTGTCTGTATCTCTACCAGCCACAGATATGTGTGTCTGTACCTCAAAGTTTACCAGCCACAGGTATGGTTTGTCTGCACCTCAACGTATACCCGCCACAGGTATGCGTATTTATACCTCAACGTCTACCAGCCACAGGTATGTGTGTCTCTACCTCTACCAGCCACAGGTATGTGTGTCTCTACCTCAACCAGCCACAGGTATGTGTGTCTGTATCTCAACTTCTGCCAGCCACAGGTATGTGTGTCTGTACCTCAACGTCTACCCGCCACGGATTTGTGTGTCTGTACCTCAACGTCTACTAGCCTCAGATATGTGTGTCTGTACCTCAGCGTCTACACGCCACTGGTATATGTTTCTGTACCTCAACGTATACCAGCCACAGTTATGTGTGTCTGTACCTCAACGTCTACCAGCCACAGGTATATGTGTCTGTACCTCAACGTCTAACCGCCACAGGTATGTGTGTCTGTACCTCAACGTCTACCAGACACAGGTATGTGTGTCTGTACCTCAACGTCTACCAGCCACATGTATGTGTGTCAGCCCCTCAACGTCTACCAGCCACAGGTATGTGTGTCTGCACCTCAACTTCTACCAGCCACAGTTATGTGTGTCTGTACCTCAACGTCTACCAGCCACAGGTATGTGTGTCTGTACCTCAACGTCTGCTAGCCACAGGCATGTGTGTCTGTACCTCAACTTCTACCAGCCACAGTTATGTGTGTCTGTACCTCAACGTCTACCAGCCAGTTATGTGTGTCTGTACCTCAACGTCTGCTAGCCACAGGTATGTGTGTCTGTACCTCAACTTCTACCAGCCACAGTTATGTGTGTCTGTACCTCAACGTCTACCAGCCACAGGCATGTGTGTCTGTACCTCAACGTCTGCCAGCCTCATGTATGTGTGTCTGTACCTTAAATTCTACCAGCCACAGTTTTGTGTGTCTGCACCTCAACGTCTACCCGCCACAGGTATGTGTGTCTGTACCTCAACGTCTACGCGCCACAGGTATGTGAGTCTGTACCTCAACTTCTACCAGCCACAGTTATGTGTGTCTGTATCTCAACGTCTACCAGCCACAGGTATGTGTGTCTGTACCTCAGCGTCTGCTAGCCACAGGTATGTGTGTGCACCTCAACGTCTACCAGCCACAGGTATGTGTGTCTGTACCTCAACGTCTGCTAGCCACAGGTATGTGTGTGTACCTCAACGTCTACCAGCCACAGGCATGTGTGTCTGTACCTCAACTTCTGCCCGCCACAGTTATGTGTGGCTGTACCTCAACGTCTACCAGCCACAGGTATGTGTGAGTACCTCAACGTCTACCAGACACAGGTATGTGTGTCTGTACCTCAACGTCTACCAGCCACAGGTATGTGTGTCTGTACCTCAACGTCTACCCGCCACAGGTATGTGTGTCTGCAACTCAACGTCTACCAGCCACAGGTATGTATGTCTGTACCTCAACGTCTACCAGCCATAGGTATGTGTGTCTCTACCTCAACGTCACCCAGCCACAGGTATGTGTGTCTGTATCTCAACGTCTACCAGCCACAGATATGTGTGTGTACCTAAACGTCTACCAGCCACAGGTATGTGTGTCTGTACCTCAACGTCTACAAGCCACATGTATGTGTGTCTGTACCTTAACATCTACCAGCCACAGGTATGTGTGTCTGTACCTCAACGTCTACCCGCCACAGGTATGTGTGTCTGTACCTCAACGTCTACCCGCCACAGGTATGTGTGAGTACCTCAACGTCTACCTGCCACAGCTATGTGTGTCTGTACCTGAACGTCTACCAGCCACAGGTATGTGTGTCTGTACCTAAACGTCTACCAACCACAGGTATGTGTGTCTACCTCATCGTCTACCTGCCACAGGTATGTGTGTCTCCACCTCTACCAGCCACAGGTATGTGTGTCTGTACCGCAAAGTCTACCAGCCACAGGTATGTGTGTCTACCTCAACGTCTACCAGCCACAGGTATGTGTGTCTGCACCTCAACGTCTACCAGCCACAGGTATGTGTGCCTGTATCTCAAAGTCTGCCAGCCACAGGCATGTGTGTCTTCCTCAACGTCTACCTGCCACGGGTATGTGTGTCTGTACCTCAAGGTCTACCAGCCACAGGTATGTGTGTCTGTACCTCAACGTCTACCAAGCACAGGTATGTGTGTCTCTACCTCTACCAGCCGCAGGTATGTGTGTCTGTATCTCTACCAGCCACAGATATGTGTGTCTGTACCTCAAAGTTTACCAGCCACAGGTATGGTTTGTCTGCACCTCAACGTATACCCGCCACAGGTATGCGTATTTATACCTCAACGTCTACCAGCCACAGGTATGTGTGTCTCTACCTCTACCAGCCACAGGTATGTGTGTCTCTACCTCAACCAGCCACAGGTATGTGTGTCTGTATCTCAACTTCTGCCAGCCACAGGTATGTGTGTCTGTACCTCAACGTCTACCCGCCACGGATTTGTGTGTCTGTACCTCAACGTCTACTAGCCTCAGATATGTGTGTCTGTACCTCAGCGTCTACACGCCACTGGTATATGTTTCTGTACCTCAACGTATACCAGCCACAGTTATGTGTGTCTGTACCTCAACGTCTACCAGCCACAGGTATATGTGTCTGTACCTCAACGTCTAACCGCCACAGGTATGTGTGTCTGTACCTCAACGTCTACCAGACACAGGTATGTGTGTCTGTACCTCAACGTCTACCAGCCACATGTATGTGTGTCAGCCCCTCAACGTCTACCAGCCACAGGTATGTGTGTCTGCACCTCAACTTCTACCAGCCACAGTTATGTGTGTCTGTACCTCAACGTCTACCAGCCACAGGTATGTGTGTCTGTACCTCAACGTCTGCTAGCCACAGGCATGTGTGTCTGTACCTCAACTTCTACCAGCCACAGTTATGTGTGTCTGTACCTCAACGTCTACCAGCCAGTTATGTGTGTCTGTACCTCAACGTCTGCTAGCCACAGGTATGTGTGTCTGTACCTCAACTTCTACCAGCCACAGTTATGTGTGTCTGTACCTCAACGTCTACCAGCCACAGGTATGTGTGTCTGTACCTCAACGTCTGCCAGCCTCATGTATGTGTGTCTGTACCTTAAATTCTACCAGCCACAGTTTTGTGTGTCTGTACCTCAACGTCTACCCGCCACAGGTATGTGTGTCTGTACCTCAACGTCTACGCGCCACAGGTATGTGTGTCTGTACCTCAACTTCTACCAGCCACAGTTATGTGTGTCTGTATCTCAACGTCTACCAGCCACAGGTATGTGTGTCTGTACCTCAGCGTCTGCTAGCCACAGGTATGTGTGTGCACCTCAACGTCTACCAGCCACAGGTATGTGTGTCTGTACCTCAACGTCTGCTAGCCACAGGTATGTGTGTGTACCTCAACGTCTACCAGCCACAGGCATGTGTGTCTGTACCTCAACTTCTGCCCGCCACAGTTATGTGTGTCTGTACCGCAACGTCTACCAGCCACAGGTATGTGTGTCTGTACCTCAACGTCTGTTGGCCACAGGTATGTGTGTGTACCTCAACGTCTACCAGCCATAGGTGTGTGTGTCTGTACCTCAGCGTCTGCTAGCCACAGGTCTGTGTGTGTGCCTTAACGTCTACCAGCCACAGTTATGTGTGTCTGTACCTCAACGTCTACCAGCCACAGGTATGTGTGTCTGTACCTCAACGTCTACCCGGCACAGGTATGTGTGTCTGTACCTCAACGTCTGCCAGCCACAGGTATGTGTGTGTGTACCTCAACTTCTACCAGCCACAGTTATGTGTGTCTGTACCTCAACGTCTGCTAGCCACAGGCATATGTGTGTACCTCAACGTCTACCAGCCTCTGATATGTGTGTCTCTGCCTCTACCACCCACAGTTAAGTGTGTCTGTACCTCAACATCTACCAGCCACAGGTATGTGTGTCTCTACCTCTACCAACCACAGGCATGTGTTTTACTACCTCTACCAGCCACAGTTATGTGTGTCTGTACCGCAACGTCTACCAGCCACAGATATGTGTGTCTGTACCTCAACGTTTACCAGCCACAGGTATGTGTGTGTACCTCAAAGTCTACCAGCCACAGGTATGTGTGTCTGTACCTCAACGTCTACCCGCCACTGGTATGTGTGTCTGTACCTCAACGTCTACCAGCCACAGGTATGTATGTCTGTACCTCAACGTCTACCAGCCACAGGTATGTGTGTCTGTACCTCAGCGTCTACACGCCACTGGTATGTGTGTCTGTACCTCAACGTCTACCAGCCACAGGTATGTGTGTCTGTACCTCAGCGTCTACACGCCACTGGTATATGTGTCTGTACCTCAACGTATACCAGCCAAAGTTATGTGTGGCTGTACCTCAACGTCTACCAGACACAGGTATGTGTGTCTGTACCTCAACGTCTACCAGCCACAGATATGTGTCTGTACCTCAACGTCTACCAGACACAGGTATGCGTGTCTGTACCTCAACGTCTACCAGCCACATGTATGTGTGTCTGCACCTCAACGTCTACCAGCAACAGGTATGTGTGTCTGCACCTCAACTTCTACCAGCCACAGTTATGTGTGTCTGTACCTCAACGTCTACCAGCCACAGGTATGTGTGTCTGTACCTCAACGTCTGCTAGCCACAGCTATATGTGGGTACCTCAACGTCTACCAGCCTCTGGTATGTTTGTCTCTACCTCTACCAACCACAGGCATGTGTTCTACTACCTCTACCAGCCACAGTTATGTGTGCCTGTACCGCAACGTCTACCAGCCACAGATATGTGTGTCTGTACCTCAACGTTTACCAGCCACAGGTATGTGTGTGTACCTCAAAGTCTACCAGCCACAGGTATGTGTGTCTGTACCTCAACGTCTACCCGCCACTGGTATGTGTGTCTGTACCTCAACATCTACCAGCCACAGGTATGTGTGTCTGCACCTCAACGTCTACCAGCCACAGGTATGTGTGCCTGTATCTCAAAGTCTGCCAGCCACAGGCATGTGTGTCTTCCTCAACGTCTACCTGCCACGGGTATGTGTGTCTGTACCTCAAGGTCTACCAGCCACAGGTATGTGTGTCTGTACCTCAACGTCTACCAAGCACAGGTATGTGTGTCTCTACCTCTACCAGCCGCAGGTATGTGTGTCTGTATCTCTACCAGCCACAGATATGTGTGTCTGTACCTCAAAGTTTACCAGCCACAGGTATGGTTTGTCTGCACCTCAACGTATACCCGCCACAGGTATGCGTATTTATACCTCAACGTCTACCAGCCACAGGTATGTGTGTCTCTACCTCTACCAGCCACAGGTATGTGTGTCTCTACCTCAACCAGCCACAGGTATGTGTGTCTGTATCTCAACTTCTGCCAGCCACAGGTATGTGTGTCTGTACCTCAACGTCTACCCGCCACGGATTTGTGTGTCTGTACCTCAACGTCTACTAGCCTCAGATATGTGTGTCTGTACCTCAGCGTCTACACGCCACTGGTATATGTTTCTGTACCTCAACGTATACCAGCCACAGTTATGTGTGTCTGTACCTCAACGTCTACCAGCCACAGGTATATGTGTCTGTACCTCAACGTCTAACCGCCACAGGTATGTGTGTCTGTACCTCAACGTCTACCAGACACAGGTATGTGTGTCTGTACCTCAACGTCTACCAGCCACATGTATGTGTGTCAGCCCCTCAACGTCTACCAGCCACAGGTATGTGTGTCTGCACCTCAACTTCTACCAGCCACAGTTATGTGTGTCTGTACCTCAACGTCTACCAGCCACAGGTATGTGTGTCTGTACCTCAACGTCTGCTAGCCACAGGCATGTGTGTCTGTACCTCAACTTCTACCAGCCACAGTTATGTGTGTCTGTACCTCAACGTCTACCAGCCAGTTATGTGTGTCTGTACCTCAACGTCTGCTAGCCACAGGTATGTGTGTCTGTACCTCAACTTCTACCAGCCACAGTTATGTGTGTCTGTACCTCAACGTCTACCAGCCACAGGTATGTGTGTCTGTACCTCAACGTCTGCCAGCCTCATGTATGTGTGTCTGTACCTTAAATTCTACCAGCCACAGTTTTGTGTGTCTGTACCTCAACGTCTACCCGCCACAGGTATGTGTGTCTGTACCTCAACGTCTACGCGCCACAGGTATGTGTGTCTGTACCTCAACTTCTACCAGCCACAGTTATGTGTGTCTGTATCTCAACGTCTACCAGCCACAGGTATGTGTGTCTGTACCTCAGCGTCTGCTAGCCACAGGTATGTGTGTGCACCTCAACGTCTACCAGCCACAGGTATGTGTGTCTGTACCTCAACGTCTGCTAGCCACAGGTATGTGTGTGTACCTCAACGTCTACCAGCCACAGGCATGTGTGTCTGTACCTCAACTTCTGCCCGCCACAGTTATGTGTGTCTGTACCGCAACGTCTACCAGCCACAGGTATGTGTGTCTGTACCTCAACGTCTGTTGGCCACAGGTATGTGTGTGTACCTCAACGTCTACCAGCCATAGGTGTGTGTGTCTGTACCTCAGCGTCTGCTAGCCACAGGTCTGTGTGTGTGCCTTAACGTCTACCAGCCACAGTTATGTGTGTCTGTACCTCAACGTCTAGCAGCCACAGGTATGTGTGTCTGTACCTCAACGTCTACCCGGCACAGGTATGTGTGTCTGTACCTCAACGTCTGCCAGCCACAGGTATGTGTGTGTGTACCTCAACTTCTACCAGCCACAGTTATGTGTGTCTGTACCTCAACGTCTGCTAGCCACAGGCATATGTGTGTACCTCAACGTCTACCAGCCTCTGATATGTGTGTCTCTGCCTCTACCACCCACAGTTAAGTGTGTCCGTACCTCAACATCTACCAGCCACAGGTATGTGTGTCTCTACCTCTACCAACCACAGGCATGTGTTTTACTACCTCTACCAGCCACAGTTATGTGTGTCTGTACCGCAACGTCTACCAGCCACAGATATGTGTGTCTGTACCTCAACGTTTACCAGCCACAGGTATGTGTGTGTACCTCAAAGTTTACCAGCCACAGGTATGTGTGTCTGTACCTCAACGTCTACCCGCCACTGGTATGTGTGTCTGTACCTCAACGTCTACCAGCCACAGGTATGTATGTCTGTACCTCAACGTCTACCAGCCACAGGTATGTGTGTCTGTACCTCAGCGTCTACACGCCACTGGTATGTGTGTCTGTACCTCAACGTCTACCAGCCACAGGTATGTGTGTCTGTACCTCAGCGTCTACACGCCACTGGTATATGTGTCTGTACCTCAACGTATACCAGCCAAAGTTATGTGTGGCTGTACCTCAACGTCTACCAGACACAGGTATGTGTGTCTGTACCTCAACGTCTACCAGCCACAGATATGTGTCTGTACCTCAACGTCTACCAGACACAGGTATGCGTGTCTGTACCTCAACGTCTACCAGCCACATGTATGTGTGTCTGCACCTCAACGTCTACCAGCAACAGGTATGTGTGTCTGCACCTCAACTTCTACCAGCCACAGTTATGTGTGTCTGTACCTCAACGTCTACCAGCCACAGGTATGTGTGTCTGTACCTCAACGTCTGCTAGCCACAGCTATATGTGGGTACCTCAACGTCTACCAGCCTCTGGTATGTTTGTCTCTACCTCTACCAACCACAGGCATGTGTTCTACTACCTCTACCAGCCACAGTTATGTGTGCCTGTACCGCAACGTCTACCAGCCACAGATATGTGTGTCTGTACCTCAACGTTTACCAGCCACAGGTATGTGTGTGTACCTCAAAGTCTACCTGCCACAGGTATGTGTGTCTGTACCTCAACGTCTACCCGCCACTGGTATGTGTGTCTGTACCTCAACATCTACCAGCCACAGGTATGTATGTCTGTACCTCAACGTCTACCAGCCAGAGGTATGTGTCTGTACCTCAACGTCTACCAGACACAGGTATGCGTGTCTGTACCTCAACGTCTACCAGCCACATGTATGTGTGTCTGCTCCTCAACGTCTACCAGCCTCAGGTATGTGTGTCTGCACCTCAACGTCTACCAGCCACAGGTATGTGTGTCTGTACCTCAACGTCTGCTAGCCACAGGTATGTGTGTCTGTTGCTCAACTTCTACCAGCCACAGTTATGTGTGTCTGTACCTCAACGTCTGCTAGCCACAGGTATGTGTGTCTGTACCTCAACTTCTACCAGCCACAGTTATGTGTGTCTGTACCTCAACGTCTACCAGACACAAGTATGTGTGTCTGTACCTCAACGTCTACCCGCCACAGATATGTGTGTCTGTACCGCAACGTCTACCAGCCACAGGTATGTGTGTGTGTACCTCAACTTCTACCAGCCACAGTTATGTGTGTCTGTACCTCATCGTCTACCAGCCACAAGTATGTGTGTCTGTACCCCAACGTCTGCTAGCCACAGGTATATGTGTGTACCTCAACGTCTACCAGCCTCTGGTATGTGTGTCTCTGCCTCTACCACCCACAGTTAAGTGTGTCTGTACCTCAACATCTACCAGCCACAGGTATGTGTGTCTCTACCTCTACCAACCACAGGCATGTGTTTTACTACCTCTACCAGCCACAGTTATGTGTGTCTGTACCGCAACGTCTACCAGCCACAGGTATGTGTGTCTGTACCTCAACGTTTACCAGCCACAGGTATGTGTGTGTACGTCAAAGTCTACCAGCCACAGGTATGTGTGTCTGTACCTCAACGTCTACCCGCCACTGGTATGTGTGTCTGTACCTCAACGTTTACCAGCCACAGGTATGTGTGTGTACCTCAAAGTCTACCAGCCACTGGTATGTGTGTCTGTACCACAACGTCTACCAGCCACAGGTATGTATGTCTGTACCTCAACGTCTACCGGCCACAGGTATGTGTGTCTGTACCTCAGCGTCTAAACGCCACTGGTATGTGTGTCTGTACCTCAACGTCTACCAGCCACAGGTATGTGTGTCTGTACCTCAGCGTCTACACGCCACTGGTATATGTGTCTGTACCTCAACGTCTACCAGCCACAGATATGTGTCTGTACCTCAACGTCTACCAGACACAGGTATGCGTGTCTGTACCTCAACGTCTACCAGCCACATGTATGTGTGTCTGCACCTCAACGTCTACCAGCCACAGGTATGTGTGTCTGCACCTCAACTTCTACCAGCCACAGGTATGTGTGGCTGTACCTCAACGTCTACCAGCCACAGGTATGTGTGTCTGTACCTCAACGTCTGCTAGCCACAGGTATGTGTGTCTGTACCTCAACGTCTACCAGCCACAGTTATGTGTGTCTGTTCCTCAACGTCTGCTAGCCACAGGTATGTGTGTTTGTACCTCAACTTCTACCAGCCACAGTTATGTGTGTCTGTACCTCAACGTCTACCAGCCACAGATATGTGTGTCTGTACCTCAACGTCTGCCAGCCTCATGTATGTGTGTCTGTACCCCAAATTCTACCAGCCACAGTTATGTGTGTCTGTACCTCAACGTCTACCAGCCACAGGTATGTGTGTCTGTACCTC
Organism: Arenicola marina; assembly: GCA_964019135.1. Lineage (NCBI taxonomy): Eukaryota > Metazoa > Annelida > Polychaeta > Arenicolidae > Arenicola > Arenicola marina. Next base: position 415,236 of record OZ025264.1, on the reverse strand, counting down.
AACGACTACCCGCCACAGGTATGTGTGTCTGTACCTCAACGTCTACCAGCCACAGGTATGTGTGTCTGTACCTCAACGTCTACCAGCCACAGGTATGTGTGTCTGTACCTCAACGTCTACCAGCCACAGGTATGTGTGTCTGTACCTCAACTTCTACCAGCCACAGTTATGTGTGTCTGTACCTCAACGTCTGCCAGCCTCATGTATGTGTGTCTGTACCCCAAATTCTACCAGCCACAGTTATGTGTGTCTGTACCTCAACGTCTACCAGCCACAGGTATGTGTGTCTGTACCTCAACGTCTACCAGCCACAGGTATGTGTGTCTGTACCTCAACGTCTACCAGCCACAGGTATGTGTGTCTGTACCTCAACGTCTACCAGCCACAGGTATGTGTGTCTGTACCTCAACGTCTACCAGCCACAGGTATGTGTGTCTGTACCTCAACTTCTACCAGCCACAGTTATGTGTGTCTGTACCTCAACGTCTGCCAGCCTCATGTATGTGTGTCTGTACCCCAAATTCTACCAGCCACAGTTATGTGTGTCTGTACCTCAACGTCTACCAGCCACAGGTATGTGTGTCTGTACCTCAACGTCTACCAGCCACAGGTATGTGTGTCTGTACCCCAAATTCTACCAGCCACAGGTATGTGTGTCTGTACCTCAACGTCTACCAGCCACAGGTATGTGTGTCTGTACCTCAACGTCTACCAGCCACAGGTATGTGTGTCTGTACCTCAACGTCTACCAGCCACAGGTATGTGTGTCTGTACCTCAACTTCTACCAGCCACAGTTATGTGTGTCTGTACCTCAACGTCTGCCAGCCTCATGTATGTGTGTCTGTACCCCAAATTCTACCAGCCACAGTTATGTGTGTCTGTACCTCAACGTCTACCAGCCACAGGTATGTGTGTCTGTACCTCAACGTCTACCAGCCAGAGGTATGTATGTCTGTACCTCAACGTCTACCAGCCACAGGTATGTGTCTGTACCTCAACGTCTACCAGCCAGAGGTATGTGTGTCTGTACCTCAACGTCTACCAGCCACAGGTATGTGTGTCTGTATCTCAACGTCTACCAGCCACAGGTATGTGTGTCTGTACCTCAGCGTCTAAACGCCACTGGTATGTGTGTCTGTACCTCAACGTCTACCAGCCACAGGTATGTGTGTCTGTACCTCAGCGTCTACACGCCACTGGTATATGTGTCTGTACCTCACCGTATACCAGCCACGGTTATGTGTGGCTGTACGTCAACGTCTACCAGACACAGGTATGTGTGTCTGTACCTCAACGTCTACCAACCACAGATATGTGTCTGTACCTCAACGTCTACCAGACACAGGTATGCGTGTCTGTACCTCAACGTCTACCAGCCACATGTATGTGTGTCTGCACCTCAACGTCTACCAGCCACAGGTATGTGTCTGTACCTCAACGTCTACCAGACACAGGTATGCGTGTCTGTACCTCAACGTCTACCAGCCACATGTATGTGTGTCTGCACCTCAACTTCTACCAGCCACAGTTATGTGTTTCTGTGCCTCAACGTCTACCAGCCACAGGTATGTGTGTCTGTACCTCAACGTCTGCTAGCCACAGGTATGTGTGTCTGTACCTCAACTTCTACCAGCCACAGTTATGTGTGTCTGTACCTCAACGTCTGCTAGCCACAGGTATGTGTGTCTGTACCTCAACTTCTACCACCCACAGTTATGTGTGTCTGTACCTCAACGTCTACCAGCCACAGATATGTGTGTCTGTACCTCAACGTCTGCCAGCCTCATGTATGTGTGTCTGTACCTCAAATTCTACCAGCCACAGTTATGTGTGTCTGTACCTCAACGTCTACCAGCCACAGGTATGTGTGTCTGTACCTCAACGTCTACCCGCCACAGGTATGTGTGTCTGTACCTCAACGTCTACCAGCCACAGGTATGTGTGTCTGTACCTCAACTTCTACCAGCCACAGTTATGTGTGTCTGTATCTCAACGTCTACCAGCCACAGGTATGTGTGTCTGTACCTCAGCGTCTGCTAGCCACAGGTATGTGTGTGTACCTCAACGTCTACCAGCCACAGGTATGTGTGTCTGTACCTCAACGTCTGCTAGCCACAGGTATGTGTGTGTACCTCAACGTCTACCAGCCACAGGTATGTGTGTCTGTACCTCAACTTCTACCAGCCACAATTATGTGTGTCTGTACCGCAACGTCTACCAGCCACAAGTATGTGTGTCTGTACCGCAACGTCTACCAGCCACAGGTATGTGTGTCTGTACCTCAACGTCTGCTAGCCACAGGTATGTGTGTGTACCTCAACCTCTACCAGCCACAGGTATGTGTGTCTGTACCTCAACGTCTGCTAGCCACAGGTCTGTGTGTGTACCTCAACGTCTACCAGCCACAGTTATGTGTGTCTGTACCTCAACGTCTACCAGCCACAGGTATGTGTGTCTGTACCTCAACGTCTACCCGCCACAGGTATGTGTGTCTGTACCTCAACGTCTACCAGCCACAGGTATGTGTGTGTGTACCTCAACTTCTACCAGCCACAGTTATGTGTGTCTGTACCTCAACGTCTGCCAGCCACAGGTATGTGTGTCTGTACCTCAACGTCTGCTAGCCACAGGTATATGTGTGTACCTCAACGTCTACCAGTCTCAGGTATGTGTGTCTCTGCCTCTACCACCTACAGTTAAGTGTGTCTGTACCTCAACATCTACCAGCTACAGGTATGTGTGTCTGTACCTCTACCATCCACAGGCATGTGTTTTACTGCCTCTACCAGCCACAGTTATGTGTGTCTCTACCTCTACCAGCCACAGGTATGTGTGTCTCTACCTCAACCAGCCACAGGTATGTGTGTCTGTACCTCAACGACTACCAGCCACAGGTATGTGTGTCTGTACCTCAGCGTCTACCCGCCACAGGTATGTGTGTCTGTACCTCTACCATCCACAGGCATGTGTTTTACTGCCTCTACCAGCCACAGTTATGTGTGTCTCTACCTCTACCAGCCACAGGTATGTGTGTCTCTACCTCAACCAGCCACAGGTATGTGTGTCTGTACCTCAACGTCTACCAGCCACAGGTATGTGTGTCTGTACCGCAACGTCTACCAGCCACAAGTATGTGTGTCTGTACCTCAACGTCTGCCAGCCACAGGTGTGTGTGTCTGTACCTCAGCGTTTACCAGTCACAGGTATGTGTGTCTGTACCTCAACGTCTGCCAGCCGCAAGTAGGTGTGTCTGTACCTCAACGTCTGCCAGCCACAGGTATGAATTTCTGTACCTCAACTTCTACCAGCCACAGGTATGTGTGTCTGTACCTCAACGTCTACCAGCCACAGGTATGTGTGTCTGTACCTCAACGTCTACCAGCCACAGGTATGTGTGTCTCTACCTCAACGTCTACCAGCCACGGGTATGTGTGTCTGTACCTCAACGTCTGCCAGCCGCAGGTATGTGTTTGTACCTCAACGTCTGCCAGCCACAGGTATGTGGGCATTACACATGTTGCCTTTATCTGCCAGTAATACGAATATGATAAAAGATGGATAAAACCCGGCTTTATCCGTTATATTCATATCATCAAATTAATTCCGTTATTGAACAAAAAGCATGAGGTGAACCTCATGGCCTGATGAATTTGGCAGCTAGAGATTGCTGAAAAGATTTTTAAAATTCAAATGTTCGTCAAAACAACGAATTAAATCTACACAACAAAACAACGAATTAAATCTACAAACAATGCAAATTACATTGTCACAATAATGGTATATAAGTTAAAGTAAAAGGAAATACAATAGAATGTCGAATTTGTGAGAGGATGGTATAGATTTTTGTACACATTCCAATGTTGCTGCCTGCATTATACACAGAAATCCTAAAGCACAATTGTGCATAATAAACGACACCTAGTAATAATAATACTAATAATAATAGTATTAATACTGCCACTACTACTACTAATAATACTGAACACGTCAGCCATGTCGTGGGTGTTTGCAGAAGCTGTCTGACCCTGATGCTGTCTACCCCGTGCTGGTGTACCTCCCCGGGGGTGCCTACGTGGCCGGCACCTCCCAGGTGTATAACGCCACCCTGCTGGCCCTCACCGGACCCGTCGTCGTGGTTACCTTCAACTACAGGGTCAACGCGCTAGGTACGTGTGGTGATTGTCATTAACCTGCTCGCTGTGTACTATTAAAATCATAATAGCCTGATTAATGAATAAGGCTATTATTAATTAACACTGATATAACATATTAAAAAACACACCTGAATTACGGCTAAATTAAAGTATCGCTCGCCTTATTCGCCGCATTCGATTTATGCAGGTGTCCATGACCTCAATGGACCGAGCCTACTTTTCACATTATTTCCCTAGCTTTTCGAACGAAAACTTTTATTTTATCCTCGTATTGTCATCAACTCACTATATTTTAGCTTTAGGCTTACATCTAAAACGTATATTTGGTTCTTGCCAGGATTTCTGAGCACGGAGGACGACGTTGTTCCTGGCAACGTGGGTCTTCTGGATCAGATCCAGGCGCTGGAGTGGGTCCGGGACAACATCGTCTACTTCCAGGGTGATCCCGACCAGGTCACCATCGTGGGTCAGAGCGCCGGGGGCAGCAGTGTGGGGCTGTTGTATGTGTCCCCCCTCGCCAGCGGTAGGTACCCCTCACCCCCTCCCTCTCCCCTCTATCCTACCCCCTCCGCGTGGACAGTGTGGGGCTGTTGTATGTGTCCCCGCTCGCCACGGGTAGGTACCCCTCACCCCCCTGCCTCTCGCCCCCACCCCCCTCCCTCTCCCCTCTCTCCTACACCCTCCGCGTGGACAGTGTGGGGCTGTTGTATGTGTCCCCCCTCGCCACGGGTAGGTACCCCTCACCACCCTCCCTCTCCCCTCTCTCCTACACCCTCCGCGTTGACAGTGTGGGGCTGTTGTATGTGTCCCCCTTCCTCGCCAGCGGTAGGTACCCCTCACCCCCTCCCTCTCCCCTATCTCCTACCCCCTCCGCGTGGACAGTGTGGGGCTGTTGTATGTGTCCCCCCTCGCCACGGGTGGGTACCCCTCACCCCCCTCCCTCTCGCCCTCACCCCCCTGCCTCTCCCCTCTCTCCTACACCCTCCGCGTGGACAGTGTGGGGCTGTTGTATGTGTCCCCCTTCCTCGCCAGCGGTAGGTACCCCTCACCCCCTCCCTCTCCCCTATCTCCTACCCCCTCCGCGTGGACAGTGTGGGGCTGTTGTATGTGTCCCTCCTCGCCACGGGTGGGTACCCCTCACCCCCTCCCTCTCCCCTATCTCCTACCCCCTCCGCGTGGACAGTGTGGGGCTGTTGTATGTGTCCCCCCTCGCCACGGGTGGGTACCCCTCATCCCCCTCCCTCTCGCTCTCACCCCCCTGCCTCTCCCCTCTCTCCTACACCCTCCGCGTGGACAGTGTGGGGCTGTTGTATGTGTCCCCCTTCCTCGCCAGCGGTAGGTACCCCTCACCCCCTCCCTCTCCCCTATCTCCTACCCCCTCCGCGTGGACAGTGTGGGGCTGTTGTATGTGTCCCCCCTCGCCACGGGTGGGTACCCCTCACCCCCCTCCCTCTCGCTCTCACCCCCTCCCTCTCCCCTCTCTCCTACCCCCTCCGCGTGGACAGTGTGGGGCTGTTGTATGTGTCCCCCCTCGCCACGGGTGGGTACCCCTCACCCCCCTCCCTCTCCCCTCTCTCCTACCCCCTCCGCGTGGACAGTGTGGGGCTGTTGTATGTGTCCCCCCTCGCCACGGGTGGGTACCCCTCACCCCCCTCCCTCTCCCCTCCCTCCTACCCCCTCCGCGTGGACAGTGTGGGGCTGTTGTATGTGTCCCCCCTCGCCACGGGTGGGTACCCCTCACCCCCCTCCCTCTCCCCTCCCTCCTACCCCCTCCGCGTGGACAGTGTGGGGCTGTTGTATGTGTCCCCCCTCGCCACGGGTAGGTACCCCTCACCCCCCTCCCTCTCGCCCTCACCCCCCTCCCTCTCCCCTCTCTCCTACACCCTCCGCGTGGACAGTGTGGGGCTGTTGTATGTGTCTCCCTCCCTCGCCAGCGGTAGGTACCCCTCACCCCCTCCCTCTCCCCTCTCTCCTACCCCCTCCGCGTGGACAGTGTGGGGCTGTTGTATGTGTCCCTCCTCGCCACGGGTGGGTACCCCTCACCCCCCTCCCTCTCCCCTCCCTCCTACCCCCTCCGCGTGGACAGTGTGGGGCTGTTGTATGTGTCCCCCCTCGCCACGGGTAGGTACCCCTCACCCCCCTCCCTCTCGCCCTCACCCCCCTCCCTCTCCCCTCTCTCCTACACCCTCCGCGTGGACAGTGTGGGGCTGTTGTATGTGTCTCCCTCCCTCGCCAGCGGTAGGTACCCCTCACCCCCTCCCTCTCCCCTCTCTCCTACCCCCTCCGCGTGGACAGTGTGGGGCTGTTGTATGTGTCCCTCCTCGCCACGGGTGGGTACCCCTCATCCCCCTCCCTCTCGCTCTCACCCCCCTGCCTCTCCCCTCTCTCCTACACCCTCCGCGTGGACAGTGTGGGGCTGTTGTATGTGTCCCCCTCCCTCGCCAGCGGTAGGTACCCCTCATCCCCCTCCCTCTCGCCCCCACCCCTCCCTCTCCCCTCTCTCCCACCCCCTCCCAGTGTGGGGCTGTTGTTTGTGTCCCCCTCCCTCGCCAGCGGTAGGTACCTCTCATCCCCCTCCCTCTCGCCCTCACCCCCTCCCCCTCCCCTCTCTCCCACCCCCTCCCAGTGTGGGGCTGTTGTACTTGTCCCCCTCCCTCGCCAGCGGTAGATACCCCTCCCCCCTCCCCTCCCCCTCCCCTCTCTCCTACCCCTTCCGCGTCCACTCCTACCACCCTTCATCGTCTAGGGAGGTTTCTTTGTCCATTCATCCTTCGTCGTCTAGGGAGGTGGCTTTCTCCATTCATCCTTCATCGTCCAGGGAGGTTGCTTTGTCCATTCACCCTTCATCGCCTAGGGAGATTTCTTTGTCCATTCATCCTTCATCGTCTAAGGAGGTTTCTTTGTCCATTCATCCTTCATCGTCTAAGGAGGTTTCTTTGTCCATTCACCCTTCATCGTCTAGGGAGGTTGCTTTGTCCATTCATCCTTCCTCGTCTAGGGAGGTTTCCTTGTCCATTTCAGCTGTCAAAAAAACCAATTTGCATCTTGCCTGTTCCTGCAGGATTGTTCCACCGTTCTAATCTGGGGTATGTTTCATTCACTCTTCGCCCAGGGAGGTTCATTTTCCCAGTTTAACATAAAAATCCATTTCAGTTCAGTTGATTTCCTTTCCTGGTCGTGCCTGCAGGGTTGTTCCACCGTGCCATAGCAATGAGCGGCTGCGGACTGGATCACTGGGCCTTCAAGCCGCCATACTACGACCCCCTGGCGAACGCCCAGTCACTGGCCGCCTTGATGGACTGCCCCACCACCCCCTCCCAGGACATGGTGGACTGTCTGAGGACCCGGGACGCCATGGAGCTGGCAGCCAACGCCACGCTCGGCCTACCAGTCAGTACTATAGCGCGAGGGTGGCTGCCGTCGCTACAGAGATATTCTTGTCTTTAAAATGAGTTTTATTTTTGTGCACACGTGTTTAAAAAAAAACCCAAATCATTAGCTTTTTTCCGATGTTTCCAACAGCGAAAAATACATTTAAATGGTCACCTCACATATAATTATCATTATATAGCGTATGGTTGTCTTTTCAATCCTTATATTGGTGCATGTTTGAAGTATGAAGACCTTACATACACCATTTGTGATATATATTATCTAATCATTTAATGAGATGTTTCATCAAAGCGTTCAAACATTTTAATATGGTAGACCTGCAGTGACAAATTATAGCTAACTGCAGGATTTGTTTAATGTTTATTATATTTCATTCCATAGATGCATATTTTACATATGGCACTATATAGACCTTAATAATGTATATACTAATGAAATACGAGTCAAAGAACGACACTTTATATACCAAGACAAGATCTCGCAAAGTGTAAACCCCAATTCCTCATTTAAAGTTACAAGACTCGGCCTAGGGCTTATGAAAGCTATAACCACTCCTTCCCCTGCTGGATTAATATTATCTGTCCCTGATGAATCTCCATATAATACAGGCCGGAGACAACGGGGCTTTCATCCCCGTCATAGACGGGCCCGGTGGGGTCATTCCCGACAACCCACGTATACTAATGGAGGGGGGAGACTTCAACGCAGGGATGACTTTCGTCGCCGGTTTCACCAGCAAGGAAGTCGGACGAGAGTTCCAGTTTTCGGGTAAGTTATCCTTAATTTATCTGTAGAGTGAACAGCTATATTTTAAGCAATACACCTGTATATGTCTTTCCGACATATCGGGAAATACATAAGTGAAGAATGAATTTGACAAACTAGGCACATAATACAGACTGATTCAATCGGAAAACAATCTGTATAATAATCACTACAGTAATCTGAAGCACAATCGACCGCGTGTGTTTACTACGTCACATTGTATTACAATAACAAAGTAATTGTCCAAATAATTGTTTTCATATAATATTAATTTATGGATTTTAATTATCTTAATATGTTATAAAATTGTTATTTTGTTATAATATATGTTTTTATGTTTCACACCAAACATGGGTCGCGCGGATTTTATGTTGCTTCATTTGCTACAGCCATGAACACATCTGAAGGGTTAAGTCGACAAGACTTTAATAAATTGGTGCAAGAGAATTACGTTGACAACAGAGAATATCCCGGGCCAGTCAACACTGGCGCCATTTATAATGCTATCAACTATGAATACACGCCGTGGGAAAGCCCGAATGACCCCGACATGCTTAAGGAACAATATTACAAGGTCAGGTCAAGGTCACGTCATTCTAGTCGGCTCCCCAAAAGCAAAATATTATCTTCTTCTTGTACGCAGTTATTATTTTATCAATAGCATCCATTGCTAGTGTTGCTGCTATTATTACTAATATAGTTATTTATCATTTGTTCATAAGGGTATTACTACCCCTATGTGTGTAACTGCTATTAACACTGCTATGAGGCGAGAATTATATTGTATATCATGATTAGACATATTGTTGTAAATGCTATTACGAATAATGGTTAATCATCATTCGTTGCATTATTATTATTAACAGTTTTACTAATTCATACATTACCGGCACTCTTTATTTAGAAATAAATTACTGAGTTATTCTAGTTTGGTGCAAATCATTACGTATGTTTATTCGGCTGACATGGTAGTTGTTTATATGATTTCTTTTCTTTTTTTAGATTGGCCAAGACCGTGGTTACGTGAGCGGTGCCTACCTCCAGACAATGCTGGCCTCAGCCTCAACCACAACCTACATGTATCAATTTGACTACAAGTCCAATCTGACCATTGATCCACCAGATGTCGGTAGGTGTAGAGCCTGACCGAGGGGTCATGAGGGCCAGATACATGTTCGTTGATGGAGAGAGCATTTATTGGACAGATGTCGGTATGTGTGGATCCCGACCGAGAGGTCAGGGCCAGATACATGTTCCCTGATGGAGAGGGCATTTATTGGACAGATGTCAGTAGGTGTAGTGCCTGACCGACGGGAGTCAGGGCCAGATACATGTTCCCTGATGGAGAGAGCATTTATTGGACCGATGTCAGTAGGTGTAGAGCCTGACCGAGGGGTCAGGGCCAGATACATGTTCCCTGATAGAAATAGCATTTGTTGGACAGATGTCAGTAGGTGTAGAGCCTGACCGACGGGAGTCAGGGCCAGATACATGTTCACTGATGGAGAGGGCATTTATTGGACAGATGTCAGTAGGTGTAGAGCCTGACCGAGGGGTCAGGGCCAGATGCATGTTCCCTGAAGAAGAGGGGATTTATTGGACAGATGTCGATAGGTATAGAGCCTGACCGAGGGGTCAGGGCCAGATACATGTTCCCTGATGGAGAGGGCATTTATTGGACAGATGTCAGTAGGTGTAGAGCCTGACCGACGGGAGTCAGGGCCAGATACATGTTCCCTGGTGGAGAGAGCATTTATTGGACAGATGTCGGTAGGTGTAGAGCCTAACCGAGGGGTCGGTCAGATTTCGCTAGGTGTGGAGCCTGACCGAGGGTTCAGGGCCAGATACATGTTCTCTGATAGAGAGAGCCTTTATTGGACAGATGTCGGTAGGTGTAGGGCCTGACCGACGGGGGTCAGGGCCAGATACATGTTCCCTGATAGAGAGAGCAGTTATTGGACAGATGTCAGTAGGTGTAGATTCTGACCGAGGGGTCAGGGCCAGATACATGTTCGTTGATGGAGAGAGCATTTATTGGACAGATGTCGGTATGTGTGGATCCCGACCGAGGGGTCAGGGCCAGATACATGTTCCCTGATAGAGAGAGCCTTTATTGGACAGATGTCGGTAGGTGTAGAGCCTGACCGACGGGGGTCAGGGCCAGATACATGTTCCCTGATAGAGAGAGCAGTTATTGGACAGATGTCAGTAGGTGTAGATCCTGACCGAGGGGTCAGGGCCAGATACATGGTCCCTGATGCAAAGGGCATTTATTAGACAGATGTCGGTAGGTATAGAGCCTGACCGAGGGGTCAGGGCCAGATACATGTTCCCTGATAGAGAGAGCCTTTATTGGACAGATGTCGGTAGGTGTAGAGCCTGACCGACGGGGGTCAGGGCCAGATACATGTTCCCTGATAGAGAGAGCAGTTATTGGACAGATGTCAGTAGGTGTAGATCCTGACCGAGGGGTCAGGGCCAGATACATGGTCCCTGATAGAGAGAGCCTTTATTGGACAGATTTTGGTAGGTGTAGAGCCTGACCGACGGGGGTCAGGGCCAGATACATGTTTCCTGATAGAGAGAGCAGTTATTGGACAGATGTCAGTAGGTGTAGAGCCTGACCGAGGGGTCAGGGCCAAATACATGGTTCCTGATGTAAAGAGCATTTATTAGACAGATGTCTATAGGTGTAGAGCCTGACCGAGGGGTCAGGGCCAGATACATGTTCTCTGATAGAGAGAGCCTTTATTGGACAGATGTCGGTAGGTGTAGAGCCTGACCGACGGAGGTCAGGGCCAGATACATGTTCCCTGATAGGGAGAGCATTTATTGGACAGATGTCGGTAGGTGTAGAGCCTGACCGAGGGGTCAGGGCCAGATACATGTTCCCCAGTGGAGAGAGCATTTATTGGACAGAGGTCGGTAGGTGTAGAGCCTGACCGAGGGGTCAGGGCCAGATACATGTTCCCCAGTGGAGAGAGCATTTATTGGACAGATGTCGATAGGTGTAGAGCCTGACCGAGGGGTCAGGGTCAGATACATGTTCCCTGATGGAGAGCGCATTAATTGGACAGATGTAAGTAGGTGTAGAGCCTGACCGAGGGGTCAGGGTCAGATACATGATGGAGAGAGCATTTATTGGACATATGTCGGTAGGTGTAGAGCCTGACCGAGGGGTCAGGGTCAGATGCATGATGGAGAGAGCATTTATTGGACAGATGTCAGTAGGTGTAGATCCTGCCTGAGGGGTCAGGGCCAGATACATGTTCCCTCGTTGAGAGAGCATTTATTGGACAGATGTCGGTAGGTGTAGATCCTGCCTGAGGGGTCAGGGCCAGATACATTTTCCCCAGTGGAGAGAGCATTTATTGGACAGATGTCGATAGGTGTAGAGCCTGATCGAGGGGTCAGGGCCAGATACGTGTTCCCTGATGGAGAGAGCATTTATTGGACAGATGTCGGTAGGTGTCGGTAGGTGTAGATACATGTTCCCTGATGGAGAGCGCATTTATTGGACAGATGTCAGTAGGTGTAGAGCCTGACCGAAGGGTCAGGGTCAGATACATGATAGGGAGAGCATTTATTGGACAGATGTCGGTAGGTGTAGAGCCTGATCGATGGGTCAGGGTCAGATACATGATGGAGAGAGCATTTAGTGGACAGATGTGGGTAGGTGTAGAGCCTGACCGAGGGGTCAGGGTCAGATACATGATGGAGAGAGCATTTAGTGGAGAGATGTGGGTAGGTGTAGAGCCTGACCGAGGGGTCAGGGCCAGATACATGTTCCCTGGTTGAGAGAGCATTTATTGGACAGATGTTGGTAGGTGTAGAGCCTGATCGAGGGGTCAGGGCCAGATACATGATGGAGAGAGCATTTAGTGGACAGATGTGGGTAGGTGTAGAGCCTGACCGAGGGGTCAGGGCCAGATACATGTTCCCTGGTTGAGAAAGCATTTATTGGACAGATGTCGGTAGGTGTAGAGCCTGACCGAGGGGTCAGGGTCAGATACATGTTCCCCAGTGGAGAGAGCATTGAGTGGACAGATGTGGGTAGGTGTAGAGCCTGACCGAGGGGTCAGGGCCAGATACATGTTCACTGATGGAGAGGCATTTATTGGACATATGTCGTAAGGTGTAGAGCCTGACCGAGGGGTCAGGGTCAGATACATGTTCCCCAGTGGAGAGAGCCTTTATTGGACAGATGTCGATAGGTGTAGAGCCTGATCGAGGGGTCAGGGCCAGATACATGTTCCCTGATAGAGAGAGCAGTTATTGGACAGATGTCAGTAGGTGTAGATTCTGACCGAGGGGTCAGGGCCAGATACATGTTCGTTGATGGAGAGAGCATTTATTGGACAGATGTCGGTATGTGTGGATCCCGACCGAGGGGTCAGGGCCAGACACATGTTCCCCAGTGAAGAGAGCATTTATTAGACAGATGTCTATAGGTGTAGAGCCTGACCGAGGGGTCAGGGCCAGATACATGTTTCCTGATAGAGAGAGCAGTTATTGGACAGATGTCAGTAGGTGTAGATCCTGACCGAGGGGTCAGGGCCAGATACATGTTTCCTGATAGAGAGAGCAGTTATTAGACAGATGTCTATAGGTGTAGAGCCTGACCGAGGGGTCAGGGCCAGATACATGTTCCCTGATAGAGGGAGCCTTTATTGGACAGATGTCGGTAGGTGTAGAGCCTGACCTAGGGGTCAGGGCCAGATACATGTTCCCTGATAGAGAGAGCAGTTATTGGACAGATGTCAGTAGGTGTAGATTCTGACCGAGGGGTCAGGGCCAGATACATGTTCGTTGATGGAGAGAGCATTTATTGGACAGATGTCGGTATGTGTGGATCCCGACCGAGGGGTCAGGGCCAGACACATGTTCCCCAGTGAAGAGAGCATTTATTAGACAGATGTCTATAGGTGTAGAGCCTGACCGAGGGGTCAGGGCCAGATACATGTTCCCTGATAGAGAGAGCCTTTATTGGACAGATGTCGGTAGGTGTAGAGCCTGACCGACGGGGGTCAGGGCCAGATACATGTTCCCTGATAGAGAGAGCAGTTATTGGACAGATGTCAGTAGGTGTAGATCCTGACCGAGGGGTCAGGGCCAGATACATGGTCCCTGATAGAGAGAGCCTTTATTTGACAGATTTTGGTAGGTGTAGAGCCTGACCGACGGGGGTCAGGGCCAGATACATGTTCCCTGATAGAGAGAGCAGTTATTGGACAGATGTCAGTAGGTGTAGATCCTGACCGAGGGGTCAGGGCCAAATACATGGTCCCTGATGTAAAGAGCATTTATTGGACAGATGTCGGTAGGTGTAGAGCCTGACCGAGGGGTCAGGGCCAGACACATGTTCCCCAGTGAAGAGAGCATTTATTAGACAGATGTCTATAGGTGTAGAGCCTGACCGAGGGGTCAGGGCCAGATACATGTTCTCTGATAGAGAGAGCCTTTATTGGACAGATGTCGGTAGGTGTAGAGTCTGACCGACGGGGGTCAGGGCCAGATACATGGTCCCTGATAGAGAGAGCCTTTATTGGACAGATGTCGGTAGGTGTAGAGCCTGACCGAGGGGTCAGGGCCAGATACATGTTCCCCAGTGGAGAGAGCATTTATTGGACAGATGTCGGTAGGTGTAGAGCCTGACCTAGGGGTCAGGGCCAGATACATGTTCCCCAGTGGAGAGAGCATTTATTGGACAGATGTCGGTAGGTGTAGAGCCTGACCGAGGGGTCAGGGCCAGATACATGTTCCCTGATGGAGAGCGCATTAATTGGACAGATGTAAGTAGGTGTAGAGCCTGACCGAGGGGTCAGGGTCAGATACATGATGGAGAGAGCATTTATTGGACATATGTCGGTAGGTGTAGAGCCTGACCGAGGGGTCAGCGTCAGATGCATGATGGCGAGAGCATTTATTGGACAGATGTCGGTAGGTGTAGAGTCTGACCGACGGGGGTCAGGGCCAGATACATGTTCCCTGATGGAGAGGGCATTTATTGGACAGATGTCGGTAGGTGTAGAGCCTGACCGAGGGGTCAGGGCCAGATACATGTTCACTGATGGAGAGGCATTTATTGGACAGATGTCGTAAGGTGTAGAGCCTGACCGAGGGGTCAGGGTCAGATACATGTTCCCCAGTGGAGAGAGCCTTTATTGGACAGATGTCGATAGGTGTAGAGCCTGATCGAGGGGTCAGGGCCAGATACGTGTTCCCTGATGGAGAGAGCATTTATTGGACAGATGTCGGTAGGTGTCGGTAGGTGTAGATACATGTTCCCTGATGGAGAGCGCATTTATTGGACAGATGTCAGTAGGTGTAGAGCCTGACCGAGGGGTCAGGGTCAGATACATGATGGGGAGAGCATTTATTGGACAGATGTCGGTAGGTGTAGAGCCTGATCGAGGGGTCAAGGTCAGATACATGATGGAGAGAGCATTTAATGGACAGATGTCGGTAGGTGTAGAGCCTGACCGAGGGGTCAGGGTCAGATGCATGATGGAGAGAGCATTTATTAGACAGATGTCGGTAGGTGTAGAGCCTGACCGAGGGGTCAGGGTCAGATGCATGATGGAGAGAGCATTTATTGGACAGATGTCGGTAGGTGTAGAGCCTGACCGAGGGGTCAGGGTCAGATGCATGATGGAGAGAGCATTTAATGGACAGATGTCGGTAGGTGTAGAGCCTGACCGAGGGGTCAGGGTCAGATGCATGATGGAGAGAGCATTTATTGGACAAATGTCGGTAGGTGTAGAGCCTGACCGAGGGGTCAGGGTCAGATGCATGATGGAGAGAGCATTTAATGGACAGATGTCGGTAGGTGTAGAGCCTGACCGAGGGGTCAGGGCCAGATACATGTTCCCCAGTGGAGAGAGCATTTAGTGGACAGATGTCGGTAGGTGTAGAGCCTGACCGAGGGGTCAGGGCCAGATACATGTTCACTGATGGAGAGGCATTTATTGGACAGATGTCGTAAGGTGTAGAGCCTGACCGAGGGGTCAGGGTCAGATACATGTTCCCCAGTGGAGAGAGCCTTTTTTGGACAGATGTCGATAGGTGTAGAGCCTGATCGAGGGGTCAGGGCCAGATACGTGTTCCCTGATGGAGAGAGCATTTATTGGACAGATGTCGGTAGGTGTCGGTAGGTGTAGATACATGTTCCCTGATGGAGAGCGCATTTATTGGACAGATGTCAGTAGGTGTAGAGCCTGACCGAGGGGTCAGGGTCAGATACATGATGGGGAGAGCATTTATTGGACAGATGTCGGTAGGTGTAGAGCCTGATCGAGGGGTCAAGGTCAGATACATGATGGAGAGAGCATTTAATGGACAGATGTCGGTAGGTGTAGAGCCTGACCGAGGGGTCAGGGTCAGATGCATGATGGAGAGAGCATTTATTAGACAGATGTCGGTAGGTGTAGAGCCTGACCGAGGGGTCAGGGTCAGATGCATGATGGAGAGAGCATTTATTGGACAGATGTCGGTAGGTGTAGAGCCTGACCGAGGGGTCAGGGTCAGATGCATGATGGAGAGAGCATTTAATGGACAGATGTCGGTAGGTGTAGAGCCTGACCGAGGGGTCAGGGTCAGATGCATGATGGAGAGAGCATTTATTGGACAGATGTCGGTAGGTGTAGAGCCTGACCGAGGGGTCAGGGTCAGATGCATGATGGAGAGAGCATTTAATGGACAGATGTCGGTAGGTGTAGAGCCTGACCGAGGGGTCAGGGCCAGATACATGTTCCCCAGTGGAGAGAGCATTTAGTGGACAGATGTGGGTAGGTGTAGAGCCTGACCGAGGGGTCAGGGCCAGATACATGTTCACTGATGGAGAGGCATTTATTGGACAGATGTCGTAAGGTGTAGAGCCTGACCGAGGGGTAAGGGTCAGATACATGTTCCCTGATGGAGAGAGCATTTATTGGACAGATGTCGATAGGTGTAGAGCCTGACCGAGGGGTCAGGGCCAGATACATGTTCACTGATGGAGAGGGCATTTATTGGACGGATATCAGTAGGTGTATAAAGCCTGACCGAGATCGATATAAGACACATCCTGGACATTAATCGGCATCTGAAAACATGCATCCGGGTATTTGCACCTTTTCAGGAGTTCCCCATCTCGATGACATCATGTACCTGTTCGGACTTCCCTTTCTGGATCCGCCCGTCTGGCAGCCGGGATGGACGGACACGGATCGGGAGCGGAGTCTGGACTACATGCAACTCTGGACCAACATCGTGCAATTCGGGTAACTGACTAGGCCTTCTCCAAAAACATGGAACAGATTAAGTACTGATTTCTCAATATCTTAGCATTCTTGTCCTGGTCGAAACGTTTGAAGACAAAATGACGAGTGATGTTCCAAGTTTAGAAGTTTACAGTTTGCATGTAAATGTTAACACATTTGCTGCCCAGAACTTGATGTATATTTTCTAGTTAAAGCAGATAAAATACCTCAGTGATGTCTGTTGTTTGATGTAAACCGCACCAGTCCGACAAAATTGCTATCTTACAATCCACGAAATCAGGATGTAAAATACGTCAATGAAGAATCTGTATGAGCCTCTTTAAACCCCATTTTGAGATTGTTATTTCGTGGACTCCAGATGGACCAATATCACGTTATGTATATATATATGAGGATATGTAAATGTGTGTAACTTGTGCAGTTAATGTTCTAAATACATGTACATCATTGCCACAAGCACGTTTGTTAGCCATGAGATTTAAATTAGGCAATACCTTTATCACTAAATAAATAAATGACCGGATTCTTTTAATAACCATAAATACACGGCTTATTGGTCGATATTCAATCAATAAACCATACATTGGCAGATATGCCATCAATAAACCATTAAATAGATAGCGATAGCTCGGATCTAATTTACATTAAATGCTGTTACTGAAAACCTGCTACTGACGTTATGTTTGTTACAGGAATCCTACCCCCCTCGGGGCGCAGTTCTACCTGTCGCACACGCCATGGGAGCCCCTGACGGCCTCTAACAAGGTCATGTATCACATTGATGTCAGCAGTTACCAAGACGACGACATCGACTACCGGGGAGCTGCCTTCTGGAACGAATACGACCCGAGAGTCATTCAGGAGGCGGTGTAGCCATGACAAATTTAAATGGGGCAGCCATGACAAATTTAAAATGGGGCAGCCATGAGAAATGTAAATGGGGCAGCCCTGAGAAATGTAAATGGGGCAGCCATGAGAAATGTAAATGGGGCAGCCATGAGAAATGTAAATGGGGCAGCCCTGAGAGGAAAATGCATCTTCAGAATAAGAAAAATGTCTGCAATTAAGGCACTTTTTGCGTGTAAATCACGACAATGTTACGAAGGACACCCAAGGAGACCCCCTGGTATCCCATGACACTCCATCATACCCCAGGATACCCCAGGATACCCCATGATACCCATGATACCCCAGGATACCCCAGGATATTTCATATGCAGCTCCCCGGGACGGTGCCGAGACCAAGTAACTTCAAATTGCAAACCTTGAAAATATACAGTGTTGAGGCTCCGGCCCGAGAACAAGTTTTGACAGACAATGTTCAGATCTCTGAGCTATGAGGGACAATATACAGGGCCGCCTCCGACTTCTTGAAGGTCTGGCTCTGAGTGATGGCTGCGAGAGCCTGTTTTGAGCGGCAAATCCGAGAGCCAACTTCGACGGCCGGCTCTTAGAGCCAGCCCTGAGAGCCAACCACGAGAGCCAGCTCTGAGAGCCAGCAATGACACTCAACTCTGAGAGCCAGCCCTGAGTGCCAACCATGAGAGCCAGCTGTGAGTGCCAGCTATGACACTCAACTCTGACAGCCAGCCCTGAGAGCCAGCTCTGAGAGCCAGCAATGACACTCAACTCTGAGAGCCAGCCCTGAGTGCCAACCACGAGAGCCAGCTGTGAATGCCAGCTATGACACTCAACTCTGATAGCCAGCTCTGAGTGCCAACCACGAGAGCCAGTTCTGAGAGCCAGCTCTGAGAGCCAGCTCTGACACTCAACTCTGAGAGCCAGCCCTGAGTGCCAACCGTGAGAGCCAGCTCTGAGAGCCAGCTATGACACTCAACTCTGAGAGCCAGCCCTGAGTGCCAACCACGAGGGCCAGCTGTGAGTGCCAGCTATGACACTCAACTCTGAGAGCCAGCCCTGAGTGCCAACCGTGATAGCCAGCTCTGAGAGCCAGCTTTGACACTCAACTCTTCGAGCCAGCCCTGAGTGCCAACCACGAGAGCCAGCTGTGAGTGCCAGCTGACAGCCAGCCTAGAGTGTCAACTATGAGAGCCAGCTCTGAGAGCCCGCTTTGACACTCAACTCTGAGAGCCAGCCCTGAGTGCCAGCTGACAGCCAGCCTAGAGTGTCAACCATGAGAGCCAGCTCTGAGAGCCCGCTTTGACACTCAACTCTGAGAGCCAGCCCTGAGTGCCAACCACGAGAGCCAGCTGTGAGTGCCAGCTGACAGCCAGCCTAGAGTGCCAACCATGAGAGCCAGCTCTGAAACCATTAAATAAATGAGGATCAGCTCTGAGCAGCAGCTCCAGGAAGCTCTGACAGCCAGTTTTGCTTTCATCCTTGAGTATCAAATATAGACATGTAAGTTGCGTGTGAATATCAGTGTGGTGAAAGAGGAGCGGAGAGAGCCGTAATACTCCAGACCATAGACCACGAATCAACTGCAAAGCCAACTTACATGTTGAGCTGAATCGCCGTTGATCATATATAACCACATAAGTAAATTGTTTGATCCTTTATAGAGAGTAAGGATACATAAATAATAAACGTAATCAACCATGGGATATGTAAGCGTTCAGTTCATATATGCACAAATGTGTTCCTCAATGCAATAAACAAACCAATTGAATTTGCTTTTTTTTTCATTTTCCGTGGCACCACATAATGTATGAACGCACTAAAGTTCTGTCAGCAGAACTTTCCGATCTGTACAACTTGTTGATTAGTGCAACTCTCTAGCCAGGACAATTTTTTCGTTCAGTATAACTTTCCGGTCAACAAATTTTTTAGGTCAGTACAACTTTTCGATCACAACAACTTTTCTGCCAAACAACTTTTTCGGTCGGCACAATTTTCCTGTCAGCACAACTTTCCGGTCAGCATAACATGTGCGAATAGAGCAGTACAGCAAATTACCCCCAGAAACCGAAAAGATTCCTAATGCTAAGTATTGTATAGATAGCTGGTTGGATAGATAGTCGTGATGTTAGGCGACGTTCAACTAAATTCCATTACTCCCGATTTTGTAGCGTTGGGATCACATGAAATGGCACGGAATGGCCCACAATGCATTGCGATAGTTTTCATATTTTACGCAAGCGACAGATCTGCTTTAACTTGTTGCAATTTTGACTATTTGTTGCTGAATTCTGTTTACAAGTAACACCTCCGGGATAACATAAAACTTATCACTTCGTTATAAGCGATTCTCTGTCTCTGTTATGATAGAATCGGATCAACAACCAATTATCTGTAAAATATATATAAATATATATGCAAAATATATATGTATGTATATCAAAAATGTAAAGTATATATATCAATATATATACAAAATATCTATGTATGTATATCAACATTTTCGATGATGCAAATTTGTAGTTGTATTTTGATGTAGTAACGACTTATAGGTTAAATAAATTATCAGTTGTTGTATTGTAAGACTTATATGTATGTATCAATATATTAGAAATAATAATGTAAAAGTAAAAAAAAAATATTATCTGTAAAATGCATTGTTAGGAAAACTGGCTTTTAAAAACCGCTCAAAATAGAGCTTCTGAGAATAAACTCCCAACAACTCATCACAGTTTTTCTAATATAGCCCAGACGCTTTTAGAGTATGGCATCTTTATCAATAGGGAGAGTGGGAGTAGCTGAATGACTAATAAAAGTAAAGAAATATTTTCTTCGTCAATCTGGGTCACTTAAACAGACGCAGTGGCTCATGCAATGCGATGAGTCTCCAGTATCTTTTGAACACCTCACTCTCGCCTTTCAACGTGCTGAGCTTAAAAAACGGGCCAGGGTTGTGCGTGTGCAAGGTGTCCTTTTTAAGAGGTCGGGTGGCAAAGGTGGGATGGGAAATGGCGAGAAGGCGTGTGTGCCTGTGTGTGTGCGGGGGGGGGGGGGGGGGGGGTGATGGGGGTGGAGTGGATGGAGTGGGATGGCGGAGTGTTTTGTATTTTGCTTTGTGTCGACGCAGTGTTCCACAACATGAGCGGCGCGTAAATATGGGCCGATTGTAAAGTCTGCCTATAGTACCTTGCCCGCCTCAAGAGAACGCTTAGTCTGACCTCACCCACCCCAGGTAAGTGGTAGGTCTACTGAATCACTCTCTCGTCAGCCTGCCTAGGGAGGCGAGTCCTGAGTCTGATCTCACCAACCCCAGGTAAGTGGTAGGTCTACTGGATCACTCTCGTCAGCCTCTCTAGGGAGGTGAGTCCTGAGTCTGATCTCACCCACCCCAGGTAAGTGGTAGGTCTACTGGATCACTCTCTCGTCAGCCTCCCCCAGAGAAGTGAGTCCTGAGTCTGATCTCACCAACCCCAGGTAAGTGGTAGGTCTACTGAATCACTCGCTCGTCAGCCTCCCCCAGAGAAGTGAGTCCTGAGTCTGATCTCACCCACCCCAGGTAAGTGGTAGGTCTACTGAATCACTCTCTCGTCAGCCTCCACCAGGGAGGTGAGTCCTGAGTCTGATCTTACCCACCCCAGGTAAGTGGTAGGTCTACTGAATCACTCTCTCGTCAGTCTCTCTAGGGAGGTGAGTCCTGAGTCTGATCTCACCCACCCCAGGTAAGTGGTAGGTCTACTGAATCACTCTTTCGTCAGCCTCCCCCAGAGAAGTGAGTCCTGAGTCTGATCTCACCAACCCCAGGTAAGTGGTAGGTCTACTGAATCACTCTCTCGTCAGCCTCCCCCAGAGAAGTGAGTCCTGAGTCTGATCTCACCAACCCCAGGTAAGTGGTAGGTCTACTGAATCACTCGCTCGTCAGCCTCCCCCAGAGAAGTGAGTCCTGAGTCTGATCTCACCCACCCCAGGTAAGTGGTAGGTCTACTGAATCACTCTCTCGTCAGCCTCCACCAGGGAGGTGAGTCCTGAGTCTGATCTTACCCACCCCAGGTAAGTGGTAGGTCTACTGAATCACTCTCTCGTCAGTCTCTCTAGGGAGGTGAGTCCTAAGTCTGATCTCACCCACCCCAGGTAAGTGGTAGGTCTACTGAATCACTCTCTCGTCAGCCTCCCCCAGAGAAGTGAGTCCTGAATCTGATCTCACCAACCCCAGGTAAGTGGTAGGTCTACTGAATCACTCTCTCGTCAGCCTCCCCCAGGGAGGTGAGTCCTGAGTCTGATCTCACCCACCCCAGGTAAGTGGTAGGTCTACTGGATCACTCTCTCGTCAGCCTCTCTAGGGAGGTGAGTCCTGAGTCTGATCTCACCCACCCCAGGTAAGTGGTAGGTCTACTGAATCACTCTCTCGTCAGCCTCCCCCAGAGAAGTGAGTCCTGAGTCTGATATCACCAACCCCAGGTTAGTGGTAGGTCTACTGAATCACTCTCTCGTCAGCCAGCCCCAGAGAGCCCTGAGTCTGATCTCACCCACCCCAGGTAAGTGGTAGGTCTACTGAATCACTCTCTCGTCAGCCTCCCCCAGGGAGGTGATTCCTGAGTCGGATCTCACCCACCCCAGGTAAGTGGTAGGTCTACTGGATCACTCTCTCGTCAGCCTCCCCCAGGGAGGTGATTCCTGAGTCTGATCTTACCCACCCCAGGTAAGTAGTAGGTATACTGAATCACTCTCTCGTCAGCCTCCCCCAGGGAAGTGAGTCCTGAGTCTGATCTCACCCACCCCAGGTAATTGGTAGGTCTACTGGATCACTCTCTCGTCAGCCTCCCCCAGGGAGGTGATTCCTGAGTCTGATCTCACCCACCCCAGGTAAGTGGTAGATCTACTGAATCACTCTCTCGTCAGCCTCCCCCAGGGAGGTGATTCCTGAGTGTGATCTCACCCACCCCAGGTAAGTAGTAGGTCTACTGGATCACTCTCTCGTCAGCCTCCCCCACGGAGGTGAGTCCTGAGTGTGATCTCACCCACCCCAGGTAATTGGTAGGTCTACTGGATCACTCTCTCGTTAGCCTCCCCCAGGGAGGTGAGTTCTGAGTCTGATCTTACCCACCCCAGGTAGGTGGTAGGTCTACTGAATCACTCTCTCGTCAGCCTCCTCCAGGGAGGTGAGTCCTGAATCTGATCTCACCCACCCCAGGTAAATGGTAGGTCTACTGTATCTCTCTCTCGTCAGCCTCCCCCAGGGAGCCCTGAGTCTGATCTCACCAAACCCAGGTAAGTGGTAGGTCTACTGGATCACTCTCTCGTCAGCCTCCCCCAGAGAAGTGAGTTCTGAGTCTGATCTCACCCACCCCAGGTAAGTGGTAGGTCTACTGGATCACTCTCTCGTCAGCCTCCCCCAGGGAGGTAAGTCCTGAGTCTGATCTCACCAACCCCAGGTTAGTGGTAGGTCTACTGGATCACTCTCTCGTCAGCCTCCCCCAGGGAGGTGAGTCCTGAGTCTGATCTCACCAACCCCAGGTTAGTGGTAGGTCTACTGAATCACTCTCTCGTCAGCCTCCCCCAGGGAGGTGAGTCCTGAGTCTGATCTCACCAACCCCAGGTTAGTGGTAGGTCTACTGAATCACTCTCTCGTCAGCCTCCCCCAGGGAGGTGAGTCCTGAGTCTGATCTCACCCACCCCAGGTAAGTGGTAGGTCTACTGGATCACTCTCTCGTCAGCCTCCCCCAGGGAGCCCTGAGTCTGATCTCACCCACCCCAGGTAAGTGGTAGGTCTACCGGATCACTCTCTCGTCAGCCTCCTCCAGAGAAGTGAGTCTTGAGTCTGATCTCACCAACTCCAGGTAAGTGGTAGGTCTACTGGATCACTCTCTCGTCAGCCTCACCCAGAGAAGTGAGTCCTGAGTCTGATCTCACCCACCCCAGATAAGTGGTAGGTCTACTGGATCACTCTCTCGTCAGCCTCCCCCACGGAGGTGAGTCCTGAGTGTGATCTCACCCACCCCAGGTAATTGGTAGGTCTACTGGATCACTCTCTCGTCAGCCTCCCCCAGGGAGCCCTGAGTCTGATCTCACCCACCCCAGGTAAGTGGTAGGTCTACCGGATCACTCTCTCGTCAGCCTCCCCCAGAGAAGTGAGTCCAGAGTCTGATCTCACCAACTCCAGGTGGGTGGTTGGTCTACTGGATCACTCTCTCGTCAGCCTCCTCCACGGAGGTGAGTCCTGAGTCTGATCTCACCCACCCTAGGTAAGTGATAGGTCTACTGAATCACTCTCTCGTCAGCCTCCCCCAGGGAGGTGATCCCTGAGTCTGATCTCACCCACTCTAAGTAAGTGCTAGGTTTACTGGATCACTCTCTCGTCAGCCTGCCCCAGGCCTGTATATAAGCTCCATAAAGTATGTAATTCTACATTATATGGCCCTGTAAAGTTTGTTGGCGTTATGCTGACTTCAGTCGAGGTCTGCCTACTCCTACCATCACATGCTATATTGCTCATCTTACTAGCTAGGTAGCGCTGCCATTTCTATTGTTTGGTTTTTATTATATAATAATAATTATTGTCCTCACGCTCTACATCTCCAGTAAATAAACAAACGTGTATAATTGATAATAGCAGAAGCCGAGGCTTATATGCTAACAATTTAAAATCTAAACGAAATGAAAATTACGTGCTCGATCCTCAAGTAGCGATTTTCCACCGAAAACGGAAGCGACGATACGTAGAGCCAGCCAGCGACTCATAATAGCCGTAGTACTTGAACCCTAAAATAAAAGAGCTGATTGTTGCTTTTGGCCCGATTTGCGAAGCATGAGGGCAAAATTATGCAAAACAATGTGTCCCAGATTAGATCACCGCCACCCTGCATTTGCCACTGTTCATACCAGGGGTTAACACTCGTGAATGTTGCTGTATAACTGAACCGTGGTTCCTATATATTTTGTGGTATTTCGGAAAGTAATCATATCGATTAAGATTACCGGAAAACGTGGTCGAATCGTTTTCTAATCCTTCTTCCTTATCAGGGCCAAATCGTGCTGCTCATCCATCAATTTTCCAACTTAGTCATTATGTTAAACATATTGTCTCGTACTCTAAGTGTTAAAACATCTTGACATTGTATTCTATTATTCTCAGTTCCAACTATGAAAACGTTCTTGATATAATATTCTGAGATTTACAGTAGCAACTGTTAAAAAGATGTTTGCATTATCATCTTTAACTTCACGTTATGCGGCAGCAATACCCAACTTTCGATGACGTAGCACACAACAAAGTCATTCTTTCTCACACCATCATGACACAAAAGACATACATGCCTTTTTAATTATTACACATGACATAATTGTAGTTATGCGATAAGGACTTAAATATATCATTTCCATTTAAAGGATTGCAAATAAGTATCAGAGGAAACATTGGTGCATGCATAACTTCAAGCATAGCTTACGTATTACTCACGCCTGACATTCAGTGAAATACCATCATAAACAGGACCCGTTCTTGCCCAACCTAATCCGGTTCTTGCTGACCACGGAGGGGGTGGGGTGGGGGATGGGGGCGTTATTAAAGGGCTAAATATCGTATAAAAACTACTACCACAACAGCTTTGGGAGCAGTCCAAGGCCCCCTATTACGTTCAATGGGCTAATGCGGTGTTTCTGAGTAATGGGTACATAATACAGGTAGGCGCCCTGTTGAGCATCTTCACCCTACTTGGGCAAGAGCTGAATGGAGAAAACCTTTCATCAATACCCCATACCCCTGGGCCTTCTTTATAGCATCGTCTTTTACCCTCTTTGAATGGTATGGGAACCTCATCAAAAATTGTTTGTCGATGCCTCGTATAGCATGACGTGCATGCCTGGGTGACCGTCTGGGTGGTGCCTAGACACTATGTGGGCCGCACACTGAGCTTGAACACTGAATGTTGTCGTTTTGCCTACGTTTATATAGAGGGTGAATAGGATGCCAGGGTGACACAGGCGACGGTGGCAGAGGCCCGGGTGACAGAGGCCAGGGTGACAGAGGCCGGCGTAGGCGTGGGGCGTGGGTCGAGGGCCAGCATTGGGGTCAAGGTGGACGGGTTGCTTGGTGCGGGGAGGTGTGTGTGTGGGGGGTGGGGGGGGGGATCTGAATAGACTACGTGCAAGCGTAACACTTTTTGCTTTCTTAATGACATACCATTGTGCCATGACCCCCATTTGACCTTCACAAGTGTGAGAGGGTTACGAACCTGTGATATTTTCGAAAGGTATGTCTTTACTCTAACTTTAAATTTGTACTTTTCGTTGTATTAATTTAATTCCTCTAAAGCTTAATTTCGATAACCCTAACTGGGTGTTCGTTCCGAGATCGGTCTCAACACGTGGTGGCGAAGGCACTGAGGCGAAACGCAGTGGTCAAGCTCTGATGATTTATCAAAACTCTTAAAACCCAATTAAAAACCGAGCCACAACTCCGATGACGGTGTGTAACTTACCTGGCAGCAGTTTGTTAACTGTCTACCAGCCCCTTGCCCCGCAGGGCGGTGTATCCAATTAATCTTCAGAACTAACTGACTTTCTAAAAAATCGCAACCTGTCCCGCTCGCTGCTCCCTCGCTAACTGACCCCCCCACCCCGGGTAATGATTAGGGCGCTGTTCCCCGCGTCACCAATTAATCACACACGCCCCCCCCCCCTCTCGGATACCACAAACCAACACATGCACTAATTCACATAGAGACCTACGCAGTGGAGTATCTCCCTCACAAATCCCAGGTAATAAGTGCTCTGGATCTATCTATATATCGCTGACTGGATCTACTTCAGAATCTGCATTCTACTACGCTCCGCCAGTTTATCAGTTTAGCCTTGATGGACATCCACGCAGCATAAGACACTAATATTGTATTTACATTCCTTCGCCCGTGCGCTGACGTCAGAATTGTGAACACAGCAATTAATTATATAGTGTGAGGTAAAAATCAGCTGTGTAAATGAGTGGGATGTCCTACACTTTGATCAGTATGTTTATGACATGTCAGAGAGTAAAATCTAATATCTGAGGGAGCGCGAGTTGCTAGTCTGTCTAATCAATATACAACGTACACAGTATACAGTATTATATATTAGACTATGCTAATAAAGTAACCGGATATATCTAAGAAGAATTAGAAGTTTGCTTCCACAACCTATTGAGTTAAAATCGGGAATCGAAGTGTATATATACACAGACTATACGCAGACTGTGCTTCAAAGCGAAAGGAAATAGAGGAAATGGAGGAAAAGTGCTTAATTCATATAACATATCATATGGAGATGATGAAAGCCATATACAATAAGCACGTGGCAATAACCACATGACAATGACTACATGACAATGACAACATGACAATGACCACACGACAATGACCACATGACAATGACCACATGACAATGACTACATGACATTGACCACATGACAATGACCACATGACAATGACCACATGACAATGACCACATGACAATGACTACATGGCAAAGACTACATGGCAAAGACCAAATGACAATGACCACATGACAATGACCACATGACAATGACCACATGACAATGACCACATGACAATGACCACATAACAATGACCACATGACAATGACCACATGACAATGACCACATGACAAAGACCAAATGACAATGACCACATAACAATGACCACATGACAATGACCACATGACAATGACCATATGACCACATGACAATGACCACATGACAATGACCACATGACAATGACCACATGACAATGACCACATGACAATGACTACATGGCAAAGACTACATGGCAAAGACCAAATGACAATGACCACATGACAATGACCACATGACAATGACCACATGACAATGACCACATGACAATGACCACATAACAATGACCACATGACAATGACCACATGACAATGACCACATGACAAAGACCAAATGACAATGACCACATAACAATGACCACATGACAATGACCACATGACAATGACCATATGACCACATGACAATGACCACATGACAATGACTACATGACAAAGACCATATGACAATGACTACATGACAATGACCACATGACAATGACTACATGACAAAGACCACATGACAAAGACCACATGACAATGACCACGTGACAAAGATCACGTGATCTTTATTTAGTAACTGCGGATATCCATGCAATGATGAAAGGCGCAGACATAAAGCCAGGATATAGAACAGATCACTCTTTGGTTACAATCAATATAGATTTTTATTTAGCGGAGAGGGGTAAAAGGCTTCTGGAAATTTAATACATCTTTATTGCGAGACGTTGACTATGTAAAGCTGGTGAAGACATGTATCGCGAAAACTGTTGATATGTATAGTAGCTCCGGTGACTGTTCAAAACGGGAAATTGTTAACCTTACTATTTATGACCAAATGTTTTTCGAAATGTTCAAAATGGAGATACGAGGTAGTACAATCAGCCATTCCAGTTATAAGAAGAAGATTGATTTAAAAGAAAAAAAGTCGCTGGAGCTGAGAATTCAGCAGCTTGAAGAATCTAGTACCGGTGACTATAGTGAGTTGGAAATTCTAAAAGCGAAGCTAGAGAAATTGAGACTGCCAAAAATCAAGGGAATCATTTTGAGGGCAAGGTCACAGTTTTATGAAGAAGGAGAAAAGCCGAGCAAATATTTTTGTAATCTTGAAAAGCGTAACTATGTTAACAAGCTTATAAATAAACTAGTTGTTGACGAAGAATTGATATTGGATCAAGTAGTTAAAAACATGAAAAATAACAAGTCGCCAGGAAGTGATGGGTTCCCTATTGACTTTTATAAATTTTTCTGGATCGATATAGGTGTCTATTTGGTTAGAAGTCTTCGATATGCATATGTAACAGGTTCTCTGTCGATTACTCAACGACAAGGGATTATAACTTGTTTGCCCAATGGCGATAAGCCGCGAGAATATTTAAAGAATTGGCGCCCCATCTCTCTTCTTAACGCTGATTATAATATATTATCAGGTATTTTCGCTCACAGATTAAAAAATGTGCTCCCGGAAACAAATCAGTTCGGATCAGAAAGGTTTTATTCAAAATAGATTTATAGGAGAACACACTAGATTGATCTATGATATCATGCACTATTTAATTCAGAATAGAAAATCTGGTATGCTTCTGCTTATAGATTTTGAAAAAGCGTTCGATACGTTAAGTTGGAGTTATATACGTCAAGTATTACGGTCATATGGCTTCGGAGAATCTTTTATGAGGTGGTTCAATATTTTATATGGATGTCCTGAGAGTTGTGTCATTAATAATGGGAATTTTCACAGTTTTTGCTCTCGGAAGAGGCTGTAGACAGGGCGACCCATTATCGCAATATTTATTTATTTTGTCCTTTGAGCCGTTGGCAATGGCTATTAAGCAAGATAATAATATTAAGGGCATAATTGTTGGAAAGAAAGAATATAAGATTGGACAGTACGCGGATGATACGTTTCTTTTATTAGATGGTAGTAAGTCATCGGTTAGAAATGCTTTACGGAAACTGAAGGCCATCCATTACTGCTCTGGACTGAAAATTAATGTTGACAAACCTAATGCTACATGGCTTGGGAAGTTTGAACAAGAAAAACAAAACATATGTCCAGATTTGCCATTGACTTGGGTAAAGGAGTTTCAGTTGTTAGGAATAAGTTTTTATGTTGACTTAAAGAAGATGGTGATGATAAATTATGAGTCCAAAATTGCCGAATTTGAAAAGATATTGAATGCATACAGTAAACGAAGGCTTTCGCTCCGTGGTCGGGTCACAGTAGTAAAAACTCTTGTCTTGCCGAAATTGATAAATGTGATGTCTGCTCTACCTATGCCGGAAAAGCGTTATCTAGACAAAATTGACGGTGCCATTCGAAATTTTGTTTGGAACAAGAAAAAAACCTAAGCTCTCGTTAAATAGAATGGCCCAGTCAATAGAAGTGGGGGCGTTAACCTTACGCATACAAAATCTATGTTGCAAGCCTTGAAATTGACCTGGATTCAAAAACTTATCCGGCAAGATGGAGCATGGCAAGATTTGTTCTGTGATACTATTTGTGGTGAAAAAGTACATTGTTGGGAATTAGATTTGCATTCATTAAGAAATTTTATTAAGGTAGAAAACCCATTTTGGGCTGATGTTTTTAATTCCTGGTACTGCTACCGGCAAGTGAGCAAGGATATTGAGATTACCCGTAATGTGTTGGAGTATCCTTTGTGGAATACTTATTTTATGACTAATGAAAATGTTATATTTAGAAAGACCGAATTTATCAAGAAAGATATAGTTTTTGCTAATGATGTTATTTACGAACAAGGGGAGTTCATGGGCTGGAATGAATTTTGCATAAAGTTTGATATCCGCATAAATTTTGCGGATTTCTACGGGCTGATCCATTCTATTCCCAGAGAATGGAAATATGAAATGTTAAGAGGAGGTATAAAGCTAAAATTAGTTGGTCAGATATTTTAGGTGTACAAATAGAAGGGGATACATGGAAAACATTATATAAATTATCGGTGAACGCCACTACGGATGAGAGAATGAGAAGTTTTCAGTTCATGATTTTACACAGAACAACCGTAACGAATAGGTTCTTATACATGATTAAAATAGTTAACTCTGATATGTGTGGCTTTTGCGGTAACGAGTGTGAAACGATAGAACATCTATTTTATTATTGTCAACCAGTGAAGTCATTATGGTCAGAATTTATAGCTTTGTTTAGAAATGTCACTGAAGAAGACATTAGCACATTCATTTCGGCTCAGACTGTGATGTTAGAAGTGACAACCTCGCCTTTTTCTCCATATAATTATCATTGGAAAAAAATATATCTATCAGTGTAAATGGGCTCATGTTACCCCTATTCTTTGTGGCTTGATAAATTGTATTAAATATTATTACGATATAGAAAAATTTGGAATAACAGAACAATATCGTAGCGAGACAATATTTCTAAGAAAATGGAAACCGGTCATCCCTCTTCTAGCATGATCCCTCTCTTGCACAGTTGTATATTCTTAACAATATAACATATATTCTGTCTGTCTGATGTCACAACTTGCTGTACGATTATGAAGATCACGTGACAATAACCACGTAATCAGCCTAGTGGGATCGGTCGCCCGTGACGAGACGCACTACCATGTGATCACCCTGAAATATGGCCCCGCTTCAGAGCGACCAGAAACATATCCTGAGATATCCAGTGGCGGGAGGGTCCCGGGCTTCAGGATCCCCCCCTTTTGAGGAAAAATGCCGTTTTCCATGCAAATTCTGAGGCGTGTGGACCGCCCCCCCCTCACCCGGGTCTTCAATACGGTCGCAAGTCCCCCCTCGCAAGTCTCCAGTGGAGGCCTTGATTTTCAAACTCCTGGATGTGCCCCTGGATACCCGAACTAGATACACATCTAAGATATACAGATAATATATATATATATCCCCCCGTAGGATGCCAAGGCTATACAGAGATTGACGTTTGTAAACATTCTTCCAGTTGTGAAAAGCGGAGCCAGCGTCCCGAAAGAATCAAGATGGCCGCCGCTCGGGTGGTCTTGGTCGGAGCACTCGTGGCCCTGGTGGTGTGTGCGGCACTCGCCAAACCCAGCGGAGAAATGGGATCGAAGATCGCCACAGACAGGTAATAAAGAATGTCGCATTCGGGTCAACTATCAACAAACCTGGCGAATAAAATCTCAATTTCAGACTTTAGATTAATCAGACAATTCCATGTTATCAATGTATGTTATTTTTTAACCAATGTGATATGAAATAGCAGACGGTTATTTTATTAATCCTTGTGATATGTAATATAAGAATGCTATTTATTAATCAATGTGATATGTAATATAAGAATGTTATTTTATTAATCCATGTGATATGTAATATAAGTTAAGATGAAAACCCCATGGAGATAATTTTGTAAAGCAATGTGTGTTGGGAGAGTAGAGCGGAGCCATGTGGCGCGAGGGTAACCCCCAACTCTTTGCGAAGACGGACATGGCATCTTTATCCTTGCGACCACGCGGACATGGCCACAGCGGGTCACGAACCACCGATATACGTGCCGTTAGGCTCAATGCGAGTGCTCTAATCCACTGTAGCTGTGAATTTATTGGTGGATGGGTATATGCACCATCACTGCTCTACATCTTGTCGACACGCTGTCCTTACAGGAAGACCAAGATCTCTGGTGAGTCACAGCAACTCTTGGACAACTTCCGGAGTCGCATCCAAGCGGTCCTGACGGATAACAAAGCGCACAAAGCCGACAAAAAGGCTCGACTGGGTGACGGCAAACTGCACCATGACAAAATCCATGTTGCATCGTTGGAAGAAAAGCTGAAAGCGAAACACTGGAAGGCCCGGATGGAGAATGAGGTGAGTTGGCTGAAATGAAATGATGAGGTGAGCCGAAATAGAATAGGATACGATGCCGTATAGTTGTATGGCTTATCAGGCGGGGTTACTATGAAAAGCTAGACCTATATACCCTTGGTAGCATCAACGGGAGAAAGTAGTTGTGGTCAGATTGCAATTCCCAATTTGCCTTTCAAAATATGTTTACCGAGATATTATTTTTTGTATTTGGTTGTAATATGCCCTTAGTCTCCGAATATCGCTCGGGCAAGTTTAGGCTTCTTAGCATTTACATGAATAGATATATATATGAACCAGCAATATTCAATGTTAAATCTCTGATAACTTTCCATAACTATGCGAATATTAATTAATGCTGGTGGCGTTACCTTCAGGTTCACTTGGGCGCAGCGAAAGCTCTTGCAGGTAAGTTTTCAGTCACATTACGCACAGATTAAGTTGTGTGTTGATTCAGCTACTATGATCCACCACCCCCTATCTCGCCGATTAGCGGGCGTCGTGGAATTAATTGCCCGTGGGGATTTTGAACCATGGACAACAGTGGAGAGAGAGGTAGAAAGAGTGACAGAGGGAGTGGTAGGTAGAGGGAGAGGGCGCGGCTGAGACTGTAAGAAAGATTGGCAGAGAGAGAGAAGGAGGGGGGGGGGGGGTAAAGAGAGACATAGGGGGAGAAGGGGGTAGGGGATGGGAGGTGGACGGTGTTTCCGCCACAGACTTTCTGTCTGTAACCCATGCGCTGATAAAGCTCCGCCCCCCTCCATTTCTTCAAAAAAACGTACGTCCACAAGCTGTGGGTGTATCTGTCTAGTAATTTACTCTTCCCAATTCTCTTCATGCCCTCCACAGTTTATCCTGAACTACAGCCCACTCTCTGAGGGGGGGGGGGGGGTGCGATGGGTTAAGAAGAGGTGAGGGTGGCGGGGGAGAGGAGGGGTACCGAAAGGGAAGAGAATGGCAGAATCAGCGGCCCGGTGGTTCTACAGCCCATCATGACGACCTTTCTGGCTACAGATCCTGTCTGTGCGGGTGTCCAGGTGTTGACGGACGAAGGCCAGATCTCCTCCCCGGCAGGCAACAAGGGGTACTATCCTGACAACGTCAGGTGTGAGTGGCTGATCCAGGCTCCGGAAGGCATGGTGAGCATCCAGCAGATACAGAAGGCTAGTCCAGCTGTTCGTTGTGTCATGCGTGCTCACCATACTTAATATGCATGCTCACCACGAAGCCGATAATTATATGTGCACAATATCTTTAATATGCCTTCATAGTTTGTTTTGCCTTGATGCTTTGCATACTCATTGTAATCACTACCACCGTAGAAACTGACAACTACACGTTATAATATTGCTTGTTTAAATCAGCCTTGACGGTATATTCTCATGGTCATTATCATATGTTCGTAGATTATTAAAAACGTCTCATCTCATATAATTTGCTGACACCACATGTTGTGCGATTGTCACACAGCGAGTCAGCCTCTCTGTGAGCGAGCTAAGGATCGAGCCGTCCTACCTGCCCTACACACAGTGCGGCTTTGACAACCTGACAGTCTACGATGGCCCAGAGGTCACAGACCGCAGCATGGGCACCTTCTGTGGCACGGTCCCCCCCGCGGATATGGAGTCGTCAGGGAACCAGGTCAGATTGGTCTTCATCAGCGATGCAAGTCTCGTCCTCGAAGGCTTCCTGCTCGACTTCCGGTTTATCGGTTCCACGACAGGCGGCCAAGGTACGTTGTTAACCAGGCACTTATGTAATTATAATAGTAAAATACTAAGAAAATCATAACGATGATAATGATGCTTCACATATTGACATATAGTAAAAATAACATTACTCGTGAACATGTTTACATCATTTGGCAGCCACGTGTTCCGCGGAGGGAACGCTGCTGACGTCACCAACAGGAACTGTGACGTCGCCAGGATTTCCCAATACCTACCCACCGGATTCCTTTTGCGCCTGGGGTATTGTGGCTCCAGAAGGCCAGGTCGGTGTGCCTGTGGGAGAGGCGACTAGTCGGTATCAAATCAAGCTTTCTTGATAGCGCAATCGCCCTCTGCGGGCGCTTGACTTGATCGCTTGCTTTGGTGCTTGGTCGTTTCTCACTATTTGTTTTCTCTTAATGAACAATATCAGTCTCTGATCTTCGTTTGGTGAAGGGTAATAGATTAATTTGACAACAGCTTCTACAAGTGATTTAATTCACGGCACATCGAGGTAGTAAACTTCAGATTCCGAGATATAAGGGAAGGGGACTTCAATTCGTAAACTGCTAAGGGAAACTTTAATTTATGAAATATTATAATTAGGACTTTAATTCGGCTGTTACGTTTTCCCTCTTAAGAAAACTTGACAAAATCGTGGAAATTGTTTCATAGTAATCAGATATGTACTTGACAAGAACAGAGCCGCAAGTGACATTTAACAAATGACAGCTCACCGGATATAGTTTATTACATCCGGTTATATGTATAGAGATAATAATATCTGATCGTCTGAATAGGTTATTTATTACATCACAACGTATCACAGAAAAATAATGACAGGGGATTTCAACTCATAAAACATATGGGTACAGAGTTTCTATTCTAGAAAATACAATGGTAAGATACTTAAATTGACCATGCATAACGGTACAATGATAGAGGGTTTCTACTGACGAAACACCAAGATCAGAAACTTCAATTCGCGAAACATCATGGTAAGAGACTTGATTTCACGAAAATAGTGATAAGAAACTTCTATTGACCAAACATCAAGGTCGGGGATTTCTCAATATCGCGACCCATAATTATAGGCGACTTTAATTCACGACGACGCCGTTGATTGCAGACGGTGCTCCTGACGTTCACGGCCTTTGACTTGGAGGATTCAGCCTGTATGTACGATCAGGTGATGATCTATGACGGGGATGATGACAAGGCCACATATCATTGTGGCTCGAATATCCCAGAACCCTTTACCAGCGCCTCCAACGCTGTATATGTCCTCTTCCTGTCGGATTCCGGGGACGAGTTCAGCGGATTCTCTTTCGACTACAGCTTCGTGAGCGGTGGAGACGGGACAGGTGGGTAGATGTGTGGGACAGGTGGGTAGCTGGGTGGGACAGGTGGGTAGATGTGTGGGACAGGTGGGTAGGTATGTGGGACAGGTGGGTAGATGTGTGGGACAGGTGGGTAGCTGGGTGGGACAGGTTGGTAGATGTGTGGGACACGTGGGTAGCTGGGTGGGACAGGTGGGTAGATGTGTGGGACAGGTGGGTAGGTATGTGGGACAGGTGGGTAGATGTGTGGGACAGGTGGGTAGCTGTGTGGGACAGGTGGGTAGGTGTGTGGAACAGGTTGGTAGGTGTGTAGGACAGGTGTGTAGATGTGTGGGACAGGTGGGTAGGTATGTGGGACAGGTGGGTAGATGTGTGGGACAGGTGGGTAGCTGTCTGGGACAGGTGGGTAGGTGTGTGGGACAGGTTGGTAGGTGTGTAGGACAGGTGGGTAGATGTGTGGGACAGGTGGGTAGCTGGGTGGGACAGGTGGGTAGATGTGTGGGACAGGTGGGTAGGTATGTGGGACAGGTGGGTAGATGTGTGGGACAGGTGGGTAGCTGTGTGGGACAGGTGGGTAGGTGTGTGGGACAGGTTGGTAGGTGTGTAGGACAGGTGGGTAGATGTGTGGGACAGGTGGGTAGGTATGTGGGACAGGTGGGTAGATGTGTGGGACAGGTGGGTAGCTGTGTGGGACAGGTGGGTAGCTGTGTGGGACAGGTGGGTAGGTATGTGGGACAGGTGGGTAGCTGTGTGGGACAGGTGGGTAGGTATGTGGGACAGGTGGGTAGGTATGTGGGACTGGTGGGTAGGTATGTGGGACAGATGGGTTGGTATGTGGGACAGGTGGGTAGCCGTGTGGGACAGGTAGGTTGGTATGTGGGACAGGTGGGTAGCTGTGTGGGACAGGTGGGTAGCTGTGTGGGACAGGTGGGTAGGTATGTGGGACAGGTTGGTAGGTATGTGGGACAGGGGGGTAGGTATGTGGGACAGGTGGGTAGCTGTGTGGGTAGCTGTGTGGCACAGGTGGGTAGCTGTGTGGGACAGAAGGATAGGTGTGTGGGACAGGTGGGTAGCTGTGTGGGACAGGTGGGTAGATGTGTGAGAGAGGTGGGTAGCTGTGTGGGTAGCTGGTTGGGACAGGAGGGTAACTGTGTGGGACAGAAGGATAGGTGTGTGGGACTGGTGGGTAGATGTGTGGGACAGGTGGGTAGCTATGTGGGACAGGTGGGTAGATGTGTGAGAGACGTGGGTAGCTGTGTGGGTAGCTGGGTGGGACAGGTGGGTAGATGTATGGGACAGGTGGGTAGCTGTGTGGGATAGGTGGGTAGCTGTGTGGGACAGGTGTGTAGATGTGTGGGCAGGTGGGTAGGTATGTGGGACAGGTGGGTAGATGTGTGGGACAGGTGTGTAGATGTGTGGGACAGGTGGGTAGCTGTGTGGGACAGGTGGATTGCTGTGTGGGACAGATGGATAGATGTGTGGGACAGGTGGGTAGTTGTGTGGGACAGGTGGGTAGCTGTGTGGGACAGGTGTGTAGATGTGTGGGACAGGTGTGTAGATGTGTGGGACAGGTGCATAGATGTGTGGGACAAGTCAGACATGGGGGGTGGGGGAAGCTCGGCAGATTATTGGGGCAGAGAATGTGTGTCTTATCATTTAGATATACCGACCTGATAGTCAAGGGGCTGATTCCAGAAGCGTATAAATTTAGAACTGCTTTCGTCTCGCAACGCTCTTGGATCCGGATGACAGCCGACGGCGCCATCCTGCTGGACGAATCCGGAACCTTTTCCTCCCCTGGATTCTCTGAGGGTGAAAACTACCCTAACGACGCCCTTCAGTCCTGGAGACTCACGGTGGCGGAGGGTGAGGTCAGTGGAGACCCCAGGCGGGTAGAAAATAACCTTAGCCGAAATATAAGGAACACGAAAATCGGTGATCCATAGCTGCATGGTGTGAATAAATCGCCAAGGTTGGATTGGCTATCATTTTTTGTATACGTCATTGCAGATAGCGATTCATAAATGAGTGCTTTAAAAAAATGAGTCATAAATCCCCCTCGGTGGTCAGGGCTTTCGCTAAAAGAACCCCACTTTATCATTTAATTATATGGAAACACTTCCATCTTCTGATTGCGCAATGTCTTTGATGAACCTTGATAAAGACATGATGTTCATTTAAAACAATGTTGCTGTTAGAGTAACAGTTCCCATGGACGCCATTTGGCCTACCAACTTTTCAATTCTCTCAAAACGATCCTCCCCCGCCACGCGCCGCCCCCACCCTACCCTCCCCACCAAGCCCCACCATGCCCCACCCCACCCCGCGCCGCCCCCACCCTACCCTGCCCACCCCGCCCCGCGCCGCCCCCACCCCGCCCTGCCCACTCCATCCAGACATCCAGTGCCCTAGCAAAATCGTTGGTACTGTTTGACCTTTTCTCGCAGAGAGTCGTCATTTACATCACATTCATTGACCTTGAATGTCATTATGACTCGGTCCGTGTGTACGACGGGACGGATACAGCAGCGCCCCTATTGGGCGAATACTGCGGAGATTATGTGCCCATTACTGTCACAGGCTCAGGTTTGTTGAAATCAATGCTGACTGTAAGAAGTGTTTGTAGATTATGGATCCATCGTGGAAAAACAGTTTGACATCCATTTGATGTGATTGTTACTGGGAATGAGAGTGATATTGAAGCATGGATAAATCAAGCAAGACGGAAATAATAACTGTATGAGGCTATCGAATTAATAAACTAAATGATGTTGCAATGCATTCTCGAAAGATTAATTCGAATGATACTTGGACAATTAGAATCGAAGCGTCGCACATATCGATGGATCAATAGATGATCATTTTGTGGAAAATGCTTGTGTCTTAAGAAGTAACACGGACCCTTTGATGAGAAGTTGTATTAGGCACGTGCCACCATAATGGACACCGCTATTATGGAACACAATAGCTGACGTTCCCATGCCTATAATCAAGACCTCAGCTATGTGGACATGGTGAATAGATAAATGACATCAGTGCTCCGACAAGATTAATTACGTCTATTATCTGAATACACATGTCAGAGAGACATCAGCACTTCTGCAGAGATCAGTGGCATCGATGACACTGACCATATTAGCCACCTGATAACACCAGGGAATATTTACCATGTCTTTGATCTCTGACCGTTTCTTTCTCCACGTGTTCCAGGAAATGTCGTGTACGTCGTATTCTCCAGTGATGGCAGCGTCACCTACCGAGGATTTCAGGCCGAGTTCTACGGGGAGGCGAACGGCGGGGGAGGGGGAGGCGGAGCGGGGGGAGGTGAGTCCGAGTGGAGTGAAGAAACAAGGAGAGGGGGAGGCGGAGAGGGGAGAGGTAAGTCCGTGTGAAGGGGAGGGGGAGGCGGAGAGGGGGGGAGGTGAGTCCGGGTGAAGGGGAGGGGGAGGCGGAGAGGGGGAGAGGTAAGTCAGGGTGAAGGGGAGAGGAAATAAGGGGAGGGCGGGGGGTGGGGGTGGAGGACGTATGGAAATAGCAGATGAAAGGTTGGGTAGATATTGAGATAAGACAAGGGTGAGGGTGAAGGGAGAATGAATTTATTTTAATGTGTGGTTTATTTCTAAGTTTTCATGCAAAAAGCGCACGAAGATAATAACTATATCAGTCACAATTGCAAGGCATTAATTACTGATTCTCTATCTGAGCAATGTTCTCCGAGTTTCCTTAATTTATATATTTCACTATTTCGCTGCAGATAGTATATTATAACTTGATTAACATGTTTTTTTTACTATTTTGGTTCTCCATTAACAACTAATATTTCTAAATGCAATATGATATAGGTGACACAATAACATGATTGACCGGCTTATGTTTCGATGTTTCAATGTTTCGATATGTAAAACATCACCCAATGTTTTCCATGCTGCCTTTGCCTTGTTTGCATTCAAAGATCATATGGGTTATGGTATAAGTCACCTTACACAGGTTACACATACTGTGATCACGTTTGTTTCATTTGAACAGGTTAGAACCGCATGGCAGATAGCGATTGAGACACTTAAAATGAAACTGCGATAATAGGGTCACTAATACAAAAGGTGCGATTCCTGTAGAAGCTAAAACAATCATGGTCAGGCATCTGCAGTTCATCACGCCATCTTCGTTCAGCAGCTAGATTAATACATTTCTGATCAATTTATAGTAACAATAGAATTCCCTAATTTTTGTGTCATTTAATATCAGTTGCGACTACAAGTCTTGGGTTAGCGATAATACGGTATTTAATGATTTCACATATGTTTTGATGGCTTCCTTTGCTTGTGCTTTGACTATATAGATGTCCTATTTATCCATCAAGAAATGAAGAATTTTGTGTTGCTTAAAACACCCGAATCCGCAAAAGAACATCGTTAACAAAAATGATACCCGATGATAACCATCAGGTACAAACAGCGTTTCCTCTTACGTTTAAGTTTCATAGTATCATTATATGTTAAAAACCGGTTTCCCCCAAAAACCTGATTTCTTAATCTTTCAACATTAGTTGGCTTGATATCATTCTTTTGCTCTATTATACGACACAATGATTTCCCCATAAAACGCCAGAACATGATCCAGATAGGGAACTCATCTTCGTTTTGGAAGTTCATATTACTGAGCAACAGTGTGGGGTATACGGTCAGGTAGCTTTTGGGAAGGCGCGCCCAATCACCGCAGTCAGTATCCTTGGAACCCATGATGCCTTAATAGCCTGGACTCTTGATTCCACATCGACCATTTCAAGACCTCTTTTGGCTTTTGGTCCTATCAGTGTGCGCCTGTTTACTCGATCCACCCGTTTCCAAACAAATTAAAAACAAACTCACCTCAATTGCCTTGCTTATATCTTTTGAGTATCCTATGACTCTCGTAAGATAAGTTATCATTGGTAGAGCTAGAGTTTTCACAATGTAAATCATCCCTAAGAGAGTTACATGTCTTATTCTCCAATTATCAAGAAGTCTTTGCATTTTAGCCAGTTTGTTTTCAAAGTTAAGTTTGTCTATGATCTCATTGATAGAAAGATAGTTCGAGAAGATTACCTTTCCCAGTTTAAAAGCATGACAAAGAATATTTTGTCTAGACATTCATTTAATAATAGGCACTAATATTTGTCATTATATACAATCGCCCACCCCCCCCCCTCTCCCCTCCTTCTACTTTGATCCGGATGACAGATGGCAGCGTCATCCTGCTGAACGGATCCGGAACCTTCTCCTCCCCTGGATACTCTGAGGGTGAAAACTACCCTAACGACGCCCTTCAGTCCTGGAGACTCACGGTGGCGGAGACTGAGGTCAGTGGAGACCCCAGGCGGGTAGAAAATAACCTTAGCCGAAATATAAGGAACACGATAATCGGTGATCCATAGCTGCAAGGTGTGAATAAATCGCCAAGGTTGGATTGGCTATCATTTTCTGCATACGTCATTGCAGATAGCGATTCATAAATGAGTGCTTTAAAAAAATAAGTCATCAATCTCCCCGGGTGGTCAGGGCTTTCGCTAAAAGAACCCCACTTTATCATTTAATTATATGGAAACACTTCCATCTTCTGATTGCGCAATGTCTTTGATGAACCTTGATAAAGACATGATGTTTATTTAAAACAATGTTGCTGTTAGAGTAACAGTTCCCATGGACGCCATTTGGCCTACCAACTTTTCAATTCTCTCAAAACGATCCTCCCCCGCCCCGCGCCGCCCCCACCCTACCCTCCCCACCAAGCCCCACCATGCCCCACCCCACCCCGCGCCGCCCCCCCCCTACCCTGCCCACCCCGCCCCGCGCCGCCCCCACTCCGCTCTGCCCCCTCCATCCAGACATCCAGTGCCCTAGCAAAATCGTTGGTACTGTTTGACCTTTTCTCGCAGAGAGTCGTCATTTACATCACATCCATTGACCTTGAATGTCATTATGACTCGGTCCGTGTGTACGACGGGACGGATACAGCAGCGCCCCTATTGGGCGAATACTGCGGAGATTATGTGCCCATTACTGTCACAGGCTCAGGTTTGTTGAAATCAATGCTGACTGTAAGAAGTGTTTGTAGATTATGGATCCATCGTGGAAAAACAGTTTGACATCCATTTGATGTGATTGTTACTGGGAATGAGAGTGATATTGAAGCATGGATAAATCAAGCAAGACGGAAATAATAACTGTATGAGGCTATCGAATTAATAAACTAAATGATGTTGCAATGCATTCTCGAAAGATTAAATCGAATGATACTTGGACAATTAGAATCGAAGCGTCACACATATCGATGGATCAATAGATGATCATTTTGTGGAAAATGCTTGTGTCTTAAGAAGTAACACGGACCCTTTGATGAGAAGTTGTATTAGGCACGTGCCACCATAATGGACACCGCTATCATGGAACACAATAGCTGACGTTCCCATGCCTATAATCAAGACCTCAGCTATGTGGACATGGTGAATAGATAAATGACATCAGTGCTCCGACAAGATTAATTACGTCTATTATCTGAATACACATGTCAGAGAGACATCAGCACTTCTGCAGAGATCAGTGGCATCGATGACACTGACCATATTATATCAGCCACCTGATAACACTAGAGAATATTTACCATGACTTTGATCTCTGACCGTTTCTTTCTCCACGTGTTCCAGGAAATGTCGTGTACGTCGTATTCTCCAGTGATGGCAGCGTCACCTACCGAGGATTTCAGGCCGAGTTCTACGGGGCGAACGGCGGGGGAGGGGGAGGCGGAGCGGGGGGAGGTGAGTCCGAGTGGAGTGAAGAAACAAGGAGAGGGGGAGGCGGAGAGGGGAGAGGTAAGTCCGTGTGAAGGGGAGGGGGAGGCGGAGAGGGGGGGAGGTGAGTCCGGGTGAAGGGGAGGGGGAGGCGGAGAGGGGGAGAGGTAAGTCAGGGTGAAGGGGAGAGGAAATAAGGGGAGGGCGGGGGGTGGGGGTGGAGGACGTATGGAAATAGCAGATGAAAGGTTGGGTAGATATTGAGATAAGACAAGGGTGAGGGTGAAGGGAGAATGAATTTATTTTAATGTGTGGTTTATTTCTAAGTTTTCATGCAAAAAGCGCACGAAGATAATAACTATATCAGTCACAATTGCAAGGCATTAATTACTGATTCTCTATCTGAGCAATGTTCTCCGAGTTTCCTTAATTTATATATTTCACTATTTCGCTGCAGATAGTATATTATAACTTGATTAACATGTTTTTTTTACTATTTTGGTTCTCCATTAACAACTAATATTTCTAAATGCAATATGATATAGGTGACACAATAACATGATTGACCGGCTTATTCCGGGCGAACCCAAATTTAAATTTTGCTTCAATGTTTCGATATGTAAAACATCACCCAATGTTTTCCATGCTGCCTTTGCCTTGTTTGCATTCAAAGATCATATGGGTTATGGTATAAGTCACCTTACACAGGTTACACATACTGTGATCACGTTTGTTCCATTTGAACAGGTTAGAACCACATGGCAGATAGCGATTGAGACACTTAAAATGAAACTCTGCGATAAAAGGGTCACTAATACAAAAGGTGCGATTCCTGTAGAAGCTAAAACAATCATGGTCAGGCATCTGCAGTTCATCACGCCATCTTCGTTCAGCAGCTAGATTAATACATTTCTGATCAATTTATAGTAACAATAGAATTCCCTAATTTTTGTGTAATTTAATATCAGTTGGTTAGAGATAATACGGTATTTAATGATTTCACATATGTTTTGATGGCTTCCTTTGCTTGTGCTTTGACTATATAGATGTCCTATTTATCCATCAAGAAATGAAGAATTTCGTGTTGCTTAAAACACCCGATTCCGCAAAAGAACATCGTTAACAAAAATGATACCCGATGATAACCATCAGGTACAAACAGCGTTTCCTCTTACGTTTAAGTTTCATAGTATCATTATATGTTAAAAACCGGTTTCCCCCCAAAACCTGATTTCTTAACCTTTCAACATTAGTTGGCTTGATATCATTCTTTTGCTCTATTATACGACACAATGATTTCCCTATAAAACGCCAGGACATGATCCAGATAGGGAACTCATCTTCGTTTTGGAAGTTCATATTGCTGAGCAACAGTCTGGGGTATACGGTCAGGTAGCTTTTGGGAAGACGCGCCCAATCACCGCAGTCAGTATCCTTGGAACCCATGATGCCTTAATAGCCTGGACTCTTGATTCCACATCGACCATTTCAAGACCGCCTTTGGCTTTTGGTCCAATCAGTGTGCGTCTGTTTACTCGATCCACCCCTTTCCAAACAAATTAAAACAACCTCACCTCAATTGCTTTGCTTATATCTTTTGAGTATCCTATGACTCTCGCCAGATAAGTTATCATTGGTGGAGCTAGAAATTTCTCAATGTTAATCTTCCCTAAGAGAGTTACATGTCTTATTCTCTAATTATCAAGAAGTCTTTGCATTTTAGCCAGTTTGTTTTCAAAGTTAAGTTTGTCTATGATCTCATTGATAGAAAGATAGTGCGAGAAGATTACCTTTTCCAGTTTAAAAGCATGACAAAGTATATTTTGTCTAGACATTCATTTAACA
This sequence comes from Arenicola marina, assembly GCA_964019135.1. Lineage (NCBI taxonomy): Eukaryota > Metazoa > Annelida > Polychaeta > Arenicolidae > Arenicola > Arenicola marina. Next base: position 371,744 of record OZ025264.1, on the reverse strand, counting down.
ATAGGCACTTTTGTCATTACATGCATATACAATCGCTTCCTCCACCTTGATCCGGATGACAGATGGCAGCGTCATCCTGCTGGACGGATCCGGAACCTTGGCCTCCCCTGGATTCTATCAGCATCAAAACTACCCTAACGACGCCCTTCAGTCCTGGAGACTCACGGTGGCGGAGACTGAGGTCAGTGGAGACCCCTGGCGGTCGGGTAATACGGCAGATTTCACATCACGACATGTCATCGTGTCATTGCTATGACGTCACTAATCGTTAAACGCTGGTTCGTAATACCGCCAATACTACACAAGTTTTGTATTCCGTAAAGTTGATACTACCCTGTCGATCTCATAACAAATTACATCGTTCTCTACAAAATATGTATTTCACATTTGTCTTTCTTTCAAGTTACTCTAATAAGTTAATATCAGTTAAGACCCTTTTCCACACATGGGATCTCTTAAATATATCAAGACACTGATGCAACACATATCGTCCCCCGACTTTGAATGTTATTGCCTTTGGGTTGGGACTGTCTTTGCTATATAATGGTTTTTTTACCAGCGTTGAAGGTTCGGATGACTTCTGGTAAGCCATCTGCTTATATGAAATAATATGATCAGTTGCACTCGGTTACGATCTCTAATTACGATGACTCCATCTCTATTTCTCTGTGGAGCTTAGTCTCTATCAACAACCTCTCTTGGAGTCGGACCTATGGGGAGGGGGGGGGGGGAGGCGCTGCACTGTAATTTACTATGGCTTTATTTTAGATTTTTATGGGAAGCTGGGAATCTTGGGATTGATGGGTAATTCCACGGCAAGGTAATACAGTTCGCAAAAGAAACTATTTACAAGTGAAAGGAAATACGCAACGTGGGTTCCACCAACATTTTGCCTGTTCCACCGCCTATGAGAAGTATGGCTTCACTGAAGTGTTGACATTGTTTGACCTTTCCACAGAGAGTCGTCATTCACTTCACGTTCTTTGAACTTGAATACGGATGTGATTATGACTCGGTCCGTGTGTACGACGGGATGGATACAACAGCGCCTCTGGTGGGCGAATACTGCGGATTTGATATGCCCGATGACGTCACAGCCTCAGGTTTGTTGAGACATAGATACTGACCCCGAGAAGTGTTTATATGAGACCGAACCAACGTGCAAACAAATGCGCATTTTACGCGATTGTGACTATGAATGAGATTGATAATAAGATATATATTGCTAAAGCAAGTCTGCTAAGAAGCGGTCGGACTGATAGATTAAAGGATATTTCAAGTAATCATCGGAAGATTAAATTGAATGATTTCTGGACTGTCACAGTCGAATCATTACACGCATGTGTGCAATAATGGGTGGAAACCCTGGTAGAGCTGCTTGTGACTTGAGAAATAATATAGATGCTTTCGCTAGAGTGTGCCTTGGTAATGGCCCCATAGCATCATTATCTTGGCGAATACCTGCATTTCGACCTTAGCCTTTGACCTTTGACATTTGCTAAGTGTCATTTGCCCTTTGACCGTTTCTGTCTCCACGTGTTCCAGGGAATGTCGTGTACGTCACATTCTCCAGTGATGGCAGCTTGGCCTACGAAGGATTTGAGGCCGAGTTCCATACGGAGGCGGACAGCGGGGATGGAGGAGGCGGAGAGGGGGGAGGTAAGTCCGGGGGGAAAGGAGAGGAAATAAGGCGTGGGGGGGGGGAAGAGGGGGGGGGAGGTAAGTCAGGGTGAAGGGGAGAGGAAATAAGGGGTGGAGGAGGGGGAGAGGGGGGGAGGTAAGTCAGGGTGAAGGGGAGAGGAAATAAGGGGTGGGGGAGGGGGAGAAGGAGGAGGTAAGTCAGGGTGGAGTGGAGAGGAAATAAGGGGTGGAGGAGGGGGAGAGGGGGGGAGGTAAGTCAGGGTGAAGGGGAGAGAAAATAAGGGGAGGGGAGGGGGAGAGGGGGGGGGGAGAGGTAAGTCAGGGTGAAGGGAAGAGGAAATAAGGGAAGGGGGGAGGTGGAGGACGTGTGGAAATAACAGAGGAAAGGTTGGGCAGATAATGAGGTAAGACAAGGGTGAGGGTGAAGGAAGAGTGCCGGGACATGTGCTTAACGGGTAAGCTTGACAGAAAGATAAAGCTAGAAGATGATCAGCTTTTCCAGTTTAAAAGCATGACAATTTGTCTAGACATTCATTTAATAATATGCACTAATATTTGTCATTATATACAATCGTCCCCCCCCCCCCTGCCCCCTCCTTCCACTTTGATCCGGATGACAGATGGCAACGTCATCCTGCTGAACGGATCCGGAACCTTGTCCTCCCCTGGATTCTCTGAGGGTGAAAACTACCCTAACGACGCCCTTCAGTCCTGGATACTCACGGTGGCGGACTCTGAGGTCAGTGGAGACACCTGGCGGGTATTACAAACAATGAGTTTGTCGCCCGCAGTGAGGGAGAAAGTGAATCACTGCCGTTTGAAAGGCTACTAATATGCCTGAAAGGCCTATGAGCTTGATATAAGTACACCCAGTTGGCTGTAACCGGGGTAAGGTAACAATACTTAACGCAAACATGTGTCCCGGAGCTGTAGTTTCATTGATGGAACGCTAAGGTGGTCAGAACATAACACATCGTCCCAAGTAACAACCGATATTATTGCAAAATTAAATCGGACGTCGATCCCAACATTTCTTTCATATATTGGTCCCATATTACGGCAATAATTTATGTTGATCTATCAATTATATTTCTATTCTACATTATATCGAAAATATTGATATGAATGTATGTTTATTTTCGCACAGCTTAGGCCATATACTGCGGCCATAAAAGTTGAACATATTGTTACAACACCATTGATAAACCTTAACGTGCGCAGCAACCTCCATGTATCCGACAACCTCCTGAATCGAAGAAATATGCTATAGCTAAACTGTTGATACTGTTGGACCTTTCCGCAGAGAGTCGTCCTTCACTTCACGTCCTTTGACCTTGAAGACGGGTATTATGACTCGGTCCGTGTGTACGACGGGACGGATACAGCAGCACCCCTATTGGGAGAATTCTGCTGCACTAATTTGCCCGCTGACGTCATAGCCTTAGGTTCGTGAAACACAAATACTTTTCCATTTTATGCTGTTGAAAATATTAAGGAAGTTGATAAAGAGATAATAATAAACCAAACCCCATATATTAGCTGTAAGAACCTGTCAGATTAATAACTTAAACGCTATTGTACGGCATTCCTCTTGTGTAATGTTAACTGGAATGACTGTTGCACTGTCACAGTCGAATTGTTGCATACATTTAATTTTAATAACATGAGGATCTTTTCATTGATGGTTGTCATATCTGTGATGTTAGAAGTGACATGGGTCCTCTACTTGGAATACTTCAGGGCCCGTAAGTTAGAAACGGTCGGGATCAAATATTTCGCCCTCGAATAGAATATGGAGCTGGCCGACAATGGCAGCATAGAGTCACCCTCCTCGTTGGGAGGCGTCGCAAAAAATCTGTGGCGGACCTGGGCAATAAAATGTTGTGCTTTGACCCGTGACCATGACCTGCGAACTTAGTCCTTTGACCTTAAACTTTTCCTGTTTGACCCGTGATCTTTGCCTTTTTCCCTTGACCTCTGATCTTTTTAAAAATTTAAACATATATGGACTAATATTTCAGGGAATGTCGTGTACGTCACGTTCACCAGTGATGGCAGCGTCACCCTCCCAGGCTTCGAAGCCCAGTTCTACGGACTGGGGTCGGGCGGGGGTGGCGGAGACGGCGGAGAGAAGGGAGGTAAGTAAACGTTTGTGAATATGGAGTAGAGAAAATAAGGGGAGTGGTGGGGAGAGAGGAAAGTAACTTTTGGAATGACACCAATTCTAGTCACCAAGTAAAGCGTTGGAAGGGGATCGTAATACATGGTGGATATAGGTTAACACCAGAGGAGGAGAGAGGGTCAAAGAAAAGCAATGGTTGATGATGTTGGTAATATATAGAGAGACTGATAAGGCGAGTGATGGTATTAACTGACTAGAGGAATGAACTCGCCCACAGCTCGGGCGCTGAGGTGATGCAGTTCATTTTCCCAAATAAGAAAATCCAGAAACAAAATTCTTGGTTCTATTCATTTATGTACATTATAATTAAGACACTAACACCACCATTTGCCATTCCGACTTTCAATCCGGATGACAGATGACGGCGTCATCCTGCTGGACGGATCCGGAACCTTCTCCTCCCCTGGATTCTCTGAGGGTGAAAACTACCCTAACGACGCCCTTCAGTCCTGGATACTCACGGTGGCGGACTCTGAGGTCAGTGTAGCGGGGTATCCAGATCCTCTAATCTGGATCCGCAAGCGATACACTTACCGTCTATACAGATAGAGGGCGTGGACTCCCGGCTGGTTCACCGTGTGTCGCTATCGCTCAGGCTACGCAAATCTACTTGAACAATTGTCGAGCGATTATCGAGTTCGAAATATCAAAGTATTCTGTCAATAAGCTCATATTCTGAATTCAGAAAGTGCTAAAATTCAATTGAATAGGATTTCTTGATCATGAGCACAGCCACAGCGTGTTGGTAAGGCTAAGACGAGAACGCACTGTACGTGCATGTTGCGTGTGGCTTATGAACACCGGCCTATGAGTGAAAGCTGCCGGGCATGCAAAACCGGTGGTCGGGGGTTCGATTTCCGGCGGCGAGGTCATGATTGACGCTCCAAATTCACTGCCCCAAATGACCAAAACAGATGAGTCAGCATAACTGGTGTTTTCAGTAACATCGCGTATGAAGTATTGTCGTCAGGCAGTTCAAACAGCGACAAAAGATGAAGTATCTTGCCAGAAGTAGTTCAGCATGTCAGAAAGCGCATCTACTTTAGTTCAATGGGCGTGAGTGAAAGCTCGTTCGTCCATGTTAGAGCAACCTATTGTTTCAACGAATAACTCACGCTCATTGTGTATCATAATAATCTATTTCCTGGGCTCTAACATGGAAGATGGACCGAGCGAACTCTCCAAGTCCCTGGCCATACAACAAGCAGCTTTTCATTGGAAAGTTTCACAGCATTGCTCATTGCCAAAGATCATATACGTCAATTCGATGACTTTCTTGCAAATCACAGTTCTCCATAAATCCATGTAACGTGACTTTATTGACAGAGGGTAGTCATCCACTTCACGACCTTTGACCTTGAAGACGGGTGTAGTTTCGACTCTGTCCGTGTGTACGACGGGTCGGATACAGAAGCGCCTCTGGTGGCCGAATACTGCGGAGATTCCCTGCCCGATGACGTCACAGCCTCAGGTTTGTGTAGCACAAATACCAACTTTGAGAAGCGTGTGAGCTACGCAATCATCCTGCACATAAGTCGTAACTGGATGCAATTTTGATTCATCAGCGAGGTAATGTTGTTAAGATAAATTCGCCATATTAACTAGACGAAATTTTTGAATTACTAAAGCAACGTAACTAATCTTAAACGTGAGGTTTTCGGGAAGTGAAATTGTCGTATGCATCCGCAAATCTTGGGAGTGATATCATTTTGACATGAGTGTGTCGGGCAGTAACGGATCACAGGCATTAACGGATCACTTCGCTGACTGTTCACCGTTGAACCGTTTCTAGTACGAACCACGAAATGTAAGAAATTAGGACTTATTTCAAATAAAATTAACCACTGACTTAAAATCAGTTCAAAAACGCGAGGGTCCACTAATACCAATGTTTACACTCTTTTTTAAAAATCTCGAATGCACTTCCGGTAGCAAGCTCTTTGCTCTGCGAGTATTCGTGAGAAACAGCAATTTCCATTTCATCAGGCCACTCTCGCCAAAGTAAATGCATCTATTCACAAATTGAGTAATTTTAACACAGCTCTATATAAACTGAACCTAAAAAAACATCATATCCCTCCGTAAAGTAGAATTGCTGTTGTCGTCCAAACAGAAGTGACCGAATCCATGACGCTCGTCTTTACCGCCAAGCTTTACCGCCATTTGGCACGGCATGAATATCATTGTCCCAATATCAGTAGCGGTACGGCGGTTCTACGAAAATATCAAAAACAGCTGTGCAATATTATAACACACTATTAACACACCACTCACATTAAGATACCTGCTTCACTGTCAAAAAGGGCCGGCGCGACAGCTCAGTGGGCTAGAGCGCTCGCATTGAGTGCTCTGGTCACCTGAGAGCCTAACGGCACGTGGGTCGGTGGTTCGAGCCCTGCTGTGGCCATGTCTGTATGGTCGCAGGATAAAGATCCCATGTCTGTCTTCGTAAAGAGTAGGGGGTTACCCCCGGGGACATGGTTTCACTCTCCCTTCCTTCTCCCATTGACGCGATATGACCGAAAGTGGTTAAAGCGTCCCGAATAACCAGCCAGCCACTGTCAAAACAGGTCGCTAGATGGCGTGATCTTCTACTGCCAAAGGTGATCCGTTACAGCCTAAATCAGCACCCTACAACATGGACCACTTTTAGACAGGTTGTTGCGGGAGAATAAGCAAGTTCGCCATACATGAAAAAAAGAGCCTGCATTTCTGAAAGGAATGAGCCTAAGATGATGCACCACCTCCTTTAGAAAACGTTTTGAACCAAGCCTGAGACAACAGTGATCCCAGCCTGACACGCTGTAGGTGTGGTATCGATTGTGTATCTGTATCGATGGCGACATGAGCTGGAGTTCCGAAATCAACGTTGGATATGACATTTAACCTTTGTCCTTATACCCTTGGCTGTTTCACTCTCCCTGTGTTCCAGGGGGTGTCGTGTACGTCACGTTCACCAGTGATGGTAGCCTCACCTACCGAGGGTTCGAAGCCGAGTTCTACGGACTGGGGGCTGGCGAGGGTGGCGGAGACGGCGGGGTTGGCGGGGGTGGTGGAGACAGCGGAGACGGTGGAGACGGCGGAGACGGCGGAGAGGGGGAAAGTAAGTAAACGTTTGTGAATATGGAGTAGAGAAAATAAGGGAAGAGATGGTATCATCAAGAGGATGGTCCGTTATTAATTGTCCAGAGGAATGGACTCTCTCACAGCTCGGTCACTGAGGTGATCCGGGCCCGGTCCTTATTTTACACATAAGAAATTCACGAAACGACGTTCTTTTTTATCCGCTTTCATGTATTTATATACATTATTAGACACTAACATTACTATCTACCATCCCCACCTGGATCCGGATGACAGGTGACGGCGTCATCCTGCTGGACGGATCCGGAACCTTCTCCTCCCCTGGATTCTCTGAGGGTGAAAACTACCCTAACGACGCCCTTCAGTCCTGGAGACTGACGGTGGCGGACTCTGAGGTCAGTGTAGCGTGGTGTCCGGATCCTCTGATCTGGATCCGCAAGCGATACGCTTACCGTCTATACAGATAGAAGGCGTGGTCTCCTGGCTGGTTCACCGTGGGTCATCACAGCTCAGTGATAACAAGGTGTCAAAGCGGTGGTCCCGAGTTCGATTGCCAGTGACGATGTCATCATTTTCAAAATACACACCATATTCACTACTCTATTGAATGATAAAACAGAACAATTCGTGTTTTTACTAATAACGAGTTATTTGCGTCAGCTAGTTCAAACAGCAACAAAAGATAAATAATCATTCGGAAACTAGGTCAGAATGTAATGAAACCGCCTCTACTTTAGTTTATTGTGCGCGAGTGAACTCCCCACTCCCCGCCAAACAACGAAGCAGCCATACAAAGAGCTGCTCATCGTTGAAAAGTTTCACAAAACATTGCACCCCCCCAAAAATCATCTAACGATGACCTTTATGCATATCACAATTCTTTCTAAATACATTTCGCGTGACTTTATTGACAGAGGGTAGTCATCCACTTCACGACCTTTGACCTTGAAGACGGGTGTAGTTACGACTCTGTCCGTGTGTACGACGGGTCGGATACAGCAGCGCCTCTGGTGGCCGAATACTGCGGAGATTCCTTGCCCGATGACGTCACAGCCTCAGGTTTGTGAGACACAAATACTACCTGCCAAAACCGTGTGAGATACGCCACCATCCTGCAAATAATTGGTACCTTGATGCAATATGTGATTTATTAGGGAGATGACACGTGCGACATATACACGGTGTGAAATTAACTAACGTGACCTTAAAGCAATATGCTTACATGCGCCATCTTAGATTTTTTACATTTTAGAATCAAGACTAAAATATCTCAAAATTTATGATGCAGATGTTTTTATATCTCTTTGAGTCTGTAAAACAAACATTTCAATATAAAAATGCGCGGTTTATTTTTATCGCGCGCGGACGTGATAGCGAGCCGCGGTCGACATCACACACAAAATAGCGAACTGCGAACAGGCGCGTAGAGATATAAAGCCGGCCACCAACTTCTGCTCTGTTGACCAAAATGCTTCTCATCGGAGAGGTCGCAGGCTTTCAGGATTTAAACTCAAGACAGAGTGTACTTATTTGACATGGAGAAGAGGTTGGTAATACAATACATTACGGAATATATTGCTTTAAACGTGAGGTCGTACAACTGAATGAATTCTGGACAGTGAAATTGTCGCACGCATCTGTGAAGTGATATCTCTTGATGTTTGGTATCGACTGTGTATCTGAATACATAGTGACCTGGGGTCGAGTTCGCCCGAAATCGATAATATCGGTGAGTTGAGGTGTAAATGGGTAAAAAGACTTATCACTAACAGGGTGTCAATGTCGCATATGACCTTTGACCTATGGCCTTATATGCCCTTGACCGTTTCTGTTGCCACGTGTTCCAGGGGATGTCGTGTACGTTACGTTCACCAGTGATGGCAGCTTCATCTACCGAGGGTTCGAAGCAGAGTTCTACGGACTGGAGGCTGGCGGGGGTGGCGGAGACGGCGGGGGTGGCGGCGACGGCGGGGGTGGAGAAGGCAGCGGGGGTGGCGGAGACGGCGGTGGTGGCGGAGGCGACGGCGGAGACGGTAAGAGAGGGTATGACGGGGGAAGCGTGACATGGGGGTGGGGGTAAGGTGAGGACGACCGAGTGGCGGTAAAAGCAGAAGGGGAAGGCAGCTAGATGTGAGTAAAGGTACTCGGCTTGGGGAAATTAAATAAATAAAGAGTATATGATATTAAGGCGGCTAAATTAGGACAGTGTAGCTCATGTTTTATAATGGTAAGACTATGTGACATGAGCGTATATAGTCTCCCGCCCATGGATGTGACAGTAATTAAATAGGCAACATCAATCATGAAATGTACCGCGGCCTTTGATTGGTGATACATCAATCAGACGTCCGGCCCCTAATTGACACAATGCTGTCCGAAACGACTTTCTTCCTACTTGTTATTGACACAGTATACTGTGCAAATAGCCACTGCCAGATCATTTAAAGTTCTTAGCGCTAAGTAGAGTAGCGCTAAGTATTGCTAAAAGATATCGCCTAAATATCTACTTCCGTCCCAGGTGATGACGTGGCATGTGGAGACGACCAGCCGATGGTTCTGGAGGGGTCAGGAACCTTGACCTCGCCTAGATTTGGTGTCGGCACATTCTATCCACCCAACAGCAACTGCTCGTGGGTAATCACTGTGGATGACACACTGGTAGGTTGGCTGCATAGTTTAACGCCGTTAGTTAGACGCTTGGACCTCTGTAGATCATATCCCGACAATGGCAAGGGGCACTGGGAGGCTAGTGTTTGCGCAATGCATCCACCGCAATTGTTCTTCTACCAAAGTTTAAAAGAGTTAATAGAATGGGTGTATTCTCTAATTCATTACCATGGCAAATCCACGGGAGAGGGGGTACAGAGAGCACGAGCCCCCGCCCCCATGTTGGTGGTACATAGGCTATAAAACGGCACGTGTCGCTAGTTCTCTGACTATTGTATGAAGGTTTCACCATGTACAATACCCACTTTCTCGCCATGTACAATACCCACCTTCTCACCATGTACAATACCCACCTTTTTGCAAAGTTCTGGTCTCACCATGTACAATACCCACCTTCTCACCATGTACAATACTCACCTTCTCACCATGTACAATACCCACTTTCTCGCCATGTACAATACCCACCTTCTCACCATGTACAATACCCACCTTCTCACCATGTACAATACCCATCTTCTCTCCATGTAAAATACCCAGCTTCTCACCATTTACAATACCCACTTTCTCTGCATGTACAATACCCATCTTCTCCCCATATACAATACCCACCTTCTCACCATGTACAATACCCACCTTCTCACCATGTACAATACCCACCTTCTCACCATGTACAATACCCACCTTCTCACCATGTACAATACCCACCTTCTCACCATGTACAATACCCACTTTCTGTCGATATAAAATACGATATGGTTGAGATCTAAACGAGATCTTTGGCGGGGGGGGGGCGGTTCCTTCAGGTCGCAGGGAGGAGCCTTCACTGTTGGAACAGCCATAAACACTATTTGACACTCTCCCAACCGCAAGGAGGTTTCACAGTCGGTGCAAATATACGGCAAGTGAGAAGTTGTTACGCCCTCTGTCGGAAGATTTTTGTCATGCGGGTTACGTCAGTGTGTCGACGTCACAAGACAAGTATGTGCGCAGCTCATCCAATGTTTATATTTTGCTAGTGTCTATATCATCTCCACTCGATCGGAAATGGGCATTGCGTTCTGGTTGGTTGTATATTGAGGACGCTTTAACCACTTTTGGTCATATCGCGTCAATGGGAGAAGGAGGGGAGAGTCGGGCCATGTCCCCGGGGGTAACCCCCTACTCTTTGCGAAGAAATTCCAGATATCTTTATCCTGCGACCACACAGACATGGCCAAAGCGGGGCTCGAACCACGGATCCACGTGCCGTTAGGCCCTCAGGTGGCCGGAGTACTCAATGCGAGCTCTAGCCCACTGAGCTACCGGGCCGGCCCCTCTTGCGTTCTGTAGACGGCGGTTAGGCTCGCAGACTATATACACATACTAGATAAAGTCAATTCACGACCTCATGAATCACTGGTAGGCTGGTAGCAAGCGCTTCCAATTTGCAAGGGCGGATCCAGGGTGGGGGGGGGGGGGGGTGCAGGGGTCCGGACCCCCCCCCCCCTTTTGAGGAAGAATGCCGTTTTTCAATGCAAAATGTAGGCCATCTGAGGCGCCCCCCACCCTGGACCCCACCCAGGTCGACAAAAAAATTGTGGTCATGATTTTGTTCAGAGCCCCCCCATCCCGTTTCAATGAACTCCTACCTGGATACCTGGATCCGCCCCTGAATTTCTGTTAACGGCCCGTTATATCCAATCTGACTAATTCACGAGTCGTTATCTGTTTGTTTGATGCCTTTGCAGGTTGCTAAGCTGAGCTTCAACAGCTTTGAACTGGAAGGTTTTTGTGACTTAGACTCGGTGCGTGTTTATGATGGCGCGGACAGCAACTCTGCGCTGCTGGGAAACTTCTGTGGTGAAACAGTGCCCGATGACGTCATAGCCTCCGGTAAGTTGGCGTTTATTCTGTCTTGAATTTAAGTCCTAAAAGCCTGTGGACTATCCGGAGAGAAGCAAATCTGTTCACCGGAGCAGAAGTTGGTGGCCTGCCTTATATCCCTGCACGCCTATTCGCTGTTCGGGATTATGTGTGATGTCGACTGCGGCTCGCTAGGACGTCCGCGCTCGATAAACTAGTCCGCGCACTTTTATGTTCAAATTGTTGTTTTACAGACTCAACGAGATATAAAACATATATACATCATAATTTTGAGATACTTTTAGTCTTGATGCTAAACTGTAAACTAGTTAAGATGGCGCATATAAGTAGGCTGCTTTATTAACCGGTCCTTGTGTTTCAGGGAACGTGATGTTTGTCACGTTCACCAGCGACTCGAGCGTGTCATACAGAGGCTTCGACGCCACTTACTCCGGCACGACCAGCGGCGGGGGAGGGGGAGGGGCAGGGGGAGGGGGCAGCTGGGGGGGCATCGGAGGCGGGAGGCAAGCGCGGAGGTAAGCGCGGAGGAGGGTGGCGATAAGGCGGGGCGGGTGATCGGCAGCGGAGAAGACCGGAAAGGGAAAGAGAGACGGTAGCGTGCTGTGGAACAGGCAGATACTTTAATTTGATATCATTGTTTTTTGTCCGGGGTTATGCTTAAACAGCTTTTATCAGCTTGAGCTTAATTAATAAATATCCTTTTTGTGTGACAAAGCAAATAAAATCAAATAAATTTTATGCTCGCAATCAACAACGTTATTCTTTTAATTTTTCATGGACGTAGCGTGTCGTTGCGATGTATATGATTCGGTGACATTATGCAGTTATGACTTGGCTGTAGGTACGCTTGTTGTTTTCGATTCTGACCTCCTTGTCCATTTTGACCCGAAGGCATAAGAAAAAAACATTTGTCTAAGGTTCTTCGAGACTGATTTTGAAATCAGTGGTGTTTAACAGGGTCAAATGCCACACGGCGATCTCAAAAACGTAAGTAACGTAAATAATTGGCTGCATATTTATTTTTGCCAGCCTATTTGAATGAGTAAAATAATAATAACGAAGATACGTACCCATTCAATAGCGGGGTACTCTACATATATAAAAATAGAAATATTGATAGATACTGTGTTGACTGTTTTAAAGTTAATTGTTATGTCTGCCACAAGGAATTATAAAGATATTACTTTTTATCTAATCCCCCAAAATATTATGTTTATATCATATGTACTATTGAATTGTAATGGTGTCTACCGGTAATTCTTACCCAATTTGTCCTTATAGAAGTCGTGTTCTCCGCTTACTATATTTAGTATCTTTTTCCATTTTCCCCGTATATTAGACCAACATGAGAATAAAACCAGATGTAAGCACAATATAATTATACCTAAAACCAAGCACAAATTTGCCGAACATTGCATCCGCTATTACTTGACCCATCTAATAAACCGAACTTCAAAAGACATTTTAAAGATGATATTTACCCATTCAATAGCGGGCTACTCTACATCTATGAAGAATAGACTTATTGATAGATACTGTGTTGACTGTTTTATAGTTAATTGTTATGTCTGCCACAAAGAATTATAAAGATATTACGTTTGATCTAATCCCCCAAATTATTATTTTTATATCATACGTACTATTGAATTGCAATGGTGTCTGTCGGTAAATCTTACCAATTTGTCCTTATAAAAGTCTCGTTCTCCGCTTTTTTTTTTTTTTTCTTTTTCTTTCTTTTGAAGTGGCCACCATGCCAGCGACTATGTCATAATGGTGATCTCCTCGGCCAGGGATTATATTTTGTTCGTTTTTGCTGTATGCTATATTGTATTGTTGTTTTCTTGGTCGAAATAAATGGTGATTCTCTCTCTCTGAATAAAATTTAATCGGATGTCGCATTTTGTAATTGGATGGGGAGAATTCCGCGCGAAGCATGTAAATGAAAGCTAGTTTTTCCGTCGCCATCCTTGGCTGGTGTGGGTGTAATCACCGACAGGCTGGTTCCCGGCGAATCACCGTCCGCCATTAATGTTCCGAAAACCGAACACAACGCATTATATTGGCCGCGCTGTTCTCAGAACAAAGCCCTCTGCGCATCTCGATGTTCCTTTTCGCGAAAACTCCCAATCGAATACGCCCATTAACCCGTTAGTAAAAATGTCAGTGAAGAAGATTGGCCATAGCGTGACCGGAAGCCAGTGGATACACCAGGTAGCAGAGATTGAACACGACGTATTCAGCCATAAGTCCAAACATTAGTTATCAGATTATATATAGTCCAATTCAACTATGCAGAATGGATTGAAACGAAATAATCAAATGAACAATTGGCTGGAAATCATCGACAAATGTTTCCACATGATTTATTACAAAAATGTATCAAAAATAAACATCTCGTATTTATATTATATCTTTTGTTTTGCTTTAGCATGATATGTAGATCAACTCCTCCATGGTTTGGTTGTCATGGCGACGACATTTGGGCGTCTGTGTCTAGACGGCGTTAACTGAAAACACACAATATACAAGTTCATGCCAGGACTAAGCACCAGAACATAATAAAATTTCAAATACCAACTACCACAAAGGAATTGTGGGAAATGGTGACTTCCGTTCCCTTCCAACCGTTTTGTTACGATTGACCCCTTAAAGTGTTCGTGCCACGCCAAAACGACTTTCGCTCATATTACTCTTCTGTGTTTCCATGCTTATATTATGGAGCGCTAACGCCCCAAATAGTAGAAGGACATACTTATTTCACTTGCTTTCGCACCTACCAATCAACTTTGAACTCAACGAAACGCACCCAACCATAAAAACAATACACGCCCTCGACCACAGATGTCTACGCACTGCATCAAACTCACCTGTCAATCATGTGACATTATTGGGGAATTCTCAAATAACGCTCAGATGCAATGTTCCCAAAAATAAACACGCCGGACCTCACTTTTGCTACTTCGACAAACGCGTTTATAGTGATATCGTGAAATAAAAAATGTTAACTCCCATTAAAACAAATAGTTATTTGTTTATGTTCCTTAAACCAAGTTAACCTTGAGCAAGAGAAAATCGTGGCACGAACACTTCAACAAACGTTCTACGTCAGCATGTCCTTTACGAACTAACGTTCTACTTTAGATTAAAATTTGTTAAAACGCTTTACTTTAAATTCAAACTTCTCTCACAAACGCTTTACTTTAAGTTCAAACTTATGTCACAAACGTTCTACTTTAAATTAAAACTTGTTTTAAATGCTTTACTTTAAATATCAAAACTGGTTACAAACGCTTTGCTTTAAATAAAAACTTCTGCCACAAACATTCTAATGTAAATTACGACTTCTGGCTGTTCTCACTTCCTGTGTGACTGGCAATCCAGCTGAGGTATCGCGCCACCCTCGTGTAGACCCCTGGCTGCCTGGCCGCGGCACAGCCTCGACCCCAGCTCGTCAGGCCGTACAGGTGATACATGGGGCCGTTCGTGCAGACCAGCGGGCCACCAGAGTCACCCTGAGGGGGAGGGGGACAAACAAATATATATGGCTCTTACCTTATAGTCAGATAATATAAACTAATTCACGCATTTATGAATTTATGAATGAAGTGAATATAATAAAAGAACCTATCTATCTATCTATCTATCTATCTATCTATGAAGTGATACACCTTGAAGCTTCAGAAAGTGTATCGCGTTTAACAGGATATATCACGTGAATGGCTTTCTAGGGTTAGGCAGGACAGTAATGTTAAAGAGCTCGGAACAGGCAAGAAATAAAATTGAGGTTCGTATTTCTTCCAAGGGCTTTAGATTGCCTCGAACTATCAATGTATTCTGTTCCTCATTTGATTCAGCAACATAAATATGAACGCCTGTAACAGGGGGCGCTGTCACGTTCAATCTGTCACGCCTATAACAGGGGGCGCTGTCACGTTCAATCTCCCAGCCTGTAACAGTGGGCGCTGTCACGTTCAATCTGTCACGCCTATAACAGGGGGCACTGTCACGTTCAATCTGCCAGCCTATAACAGTGGGCACTGTCACGTTCAATCTCCCAGCCTGTAACAGGCGGCGCTGTCACGTTCAATCTCCCAGCCTGTAACAGAGGGCGCTGTCACCTTCAATTTCCTTAACAGGGGGCGCTGTACCCGGGCCTTGCACTCACCTGACACGAGTCCTTGTTGCCCTCCGGGTACCCAGCACAGATCATGTTGCTGGTGATGGAGCCGCCGTACCACTCTCGCTGGTTACACACCTCGGTGTCCAACACAGGCACGTTCACCTGGTTCAGCAGCTGCTCATTCCCCGTGCCTAGCGGGGGCGATGGGGAGTGGGGGGGGGAGCAGGAGGGAAACAGGGCAGATGGGAGAGGAAGAGGGTGGATAAGAATAAGGAGAGTTAACGGTGGGAAATCAGTCATCAGTATACATTACTCATAATGTTATAAGAAATTAACATGTATTCTACAATCAGCTTTGAATAACGAGAGAAAGTTGCCATTTTACTCAATGATCTTTTAGGAGCGGTTTTGTCATTGGAAACTTGTTAACACATTTTACGGGTAAAAGTAGCACCCAATAAGTATTCGTCACTGCATAAAATGTCATGAAATTACGTCACAACTCGTCATATTGACTGTCACTTTGGACATCGATCCATCCAAGGTTTACTCCGACAGTCATTTCCCACCCCCCCCTTCCCGCCCTCTCCCCGCCCCCTTCGCGCTCCGTCCGCCGTGTTTTCAATCTCCTCTCGATATACTCGAGATATCAATCCCTGCATCCCACAGGCCGCACCCCTCACTCCACCCCTTTGCTGAAATTAACCTTGGATATCAAGCGTCGCACACCCCCAAGCAGGCCTCAACCCTCATCCCTCGACCCTCCCCCCCTCCTCATCCCTCATTAACCCATTCCAGACCTACCCCCAACCTTTGCACCCTTCACCCCTCTCTACATACACACATGTCTCCACTCATCCCTCTATCCCCCTCTCCAACCATCCCTCACCACGCACACCCCTCACGTACCCATGGTGTCGCCCCACCACCCCTCACCCCTCTCTACCCCCTCTCTCTACCCATCCCTCACTAAGCCCACCACTCACGTACCCATGGTGTCGCCCCACCACCCCCAACCCCTCTGTACCCCCTCTCTCCAGCCATCCCTCACTAAGCCCACCCCTCACGTACCCATGGTGTCGCCCCACCACCCCTCACCCCTCTCTCCCCCCCTCTCTCCAGCCATCCCTCACTAAGCCCACCCCTCACGTACCCATGGTGTCGCCCCACCCGGTCGTCACGCACAGCGTGTTCATGGGCACGTCGGCCGCGGGGAGGCACACTGGCGACACCTCGCGGCTGTAGGTCACGGGCTCCTTGAGACGCATCAGCGCGATGTCGTTGTCGTAGGTCTGCGCGTTGTAGTTCTCATGCTTGATCAGCTGAGCCACCTCGAAGGTCCGCTCCGTCGGCTCGGCGTCCGAGCCCTGGTCGTGCTCGCCAACCCTCACCTTGAAGTCCGCCTCTGTGCCGAAGTTGTACCTGGGTGAACGAGGGATAGGGAATATATCTATATATATAATTTTATATATAACATTAAATGCAGAAAGATGTTGCAAATGAGTAGAGACATAAAATAGACATAATAAAAAAATAGTGGCACCATTATAGCATCTGTTATATTGTTGAAATCAGAACCCTTTAGATATCTTCTTTACCCTTTTTTTATGCAGCTTTCTTTTAGCTGAGTAAATTGATCTGAATTCTATATTTTAGTTCAGATTTTCATTTGCTAACGTTAATATACTCATTTTGGTGTAGTAGCCACATTTCGTATATCAGATAGCAAACAACAGATATGACAAAGGTTTCAATATTATCTTGCACTCTAAATAGGAAGTCCCGTAAAATAATTACACTGCACTCTATATATATGTGTGAACACAGCTATCCCATATGTTATTGTTTCGATTTGCGCGTTTTTTTAGTCGCTGAAGAGGTTAAGTCAAGATTCTTTTAGCTTCAGCTGTCGAAGTCCATTAAACGAAAGTGAATTGGAGAATGAAAAAGTCAAATGACGCCATATATCAAGATATATATATCAAGAGCGTGGAAAACCTTGGCTGGTGAGAGCCCAGATAGCATGCCAACATTAACTTAACGTTAAATTATCGTTTGCAGTAGCGTTAATGCAACGTTTTAGACGAACGTTAAGAAAATATTTTTTTGCTCATTGACTTAACGTTATATTAATGTTGACTATTTAACGTTAAATGCTAATCATTATCGAACCATGTTTGAATCGTTAAATCAAAAACGTTATATTAATTAATGTTTAACGTTACATGCAAACCATGGTTGAACCGTTATATCAATAACGTTATATTAACGCTCATTATTTAACGTTAAATGCTAATCATTATCTAACCATGTTTGAACCGTTAAATCAAAGATTAACGTTAAATGCTAACCATGGTTGAACCGTTATACCAATAACATTATATTAATGCTCACTATTTAACGTTAAATGCTAACCATTATCTAACCATGGTTGAACCGTTATTTCAACCTTATATTAATGTTCACTAGCAAAGATACAGTTTGTAGCCCAGTGGAGGATCCAAGGGGCGGGGAAACGCTTTTGGATGGCAAACAAACACCGGCTAATACCCTGGCCCCTAGAGCCCTTGCATTCAATTCAATATAAGTAAAACAAAGAAATACATTCAGGATATAATAGGATAATACATGTAGATGGTATTTTACCATGGTTACCGTGGTATACCATGGTGTTTTAACATGGTTACCATGGTATACCATGGTGTTTTGGCGAAGGTATTTTACCATGGTAATATTATATGGTATACCATGGTAAATTACCATGGTAATATTATATGGTATACCATGGTAAATTACCATCGCCAAAACACCATGGTATAATGTACCATGGTATGCTAATGTAACATGGTATCTTACCAAGGTATGTATACCATGATACTTTACTACATGGATACCATGGTATGCTAAAGCACTAATAGACATCAAGTCTGAAAAATACAAGAATAAAGAATACAAAGATTCACAATCCGCTTTCATATATGTATTATTATAAAAAGGTGCAGTATGTTAACATGTGACATGCACATTATATACATATATTTAGCTCATACAGATATATTAGAAAAATAAGCTACCATTATGTAAAGAAATGTTCATTGCTTATATGCACATTGACATACAAAGTAAATATATTATTATACACCATACAGCAGCATCATTTTTACGCACATTTTCCACACATTAGATTTTAAATTTTACATAATTTTTTTTTAAAGTGACAGGACTTCGCCAAATAAAAACAATGCTTGTTTAAATATTGAAATTCAATTGTGTTCAGTTTACAATGTATACATTTGAATGAATTGAAAGAAAATGCCATAATGGAAAAAAACAGCTGTATTGGATATCTACCCAAATAATATGTATACTCTAACTCATATGCAGGAATCTACTTAGAATCTAGTTATAATTGAATTGATAAAGTAATCTTTCTTATTCCTAACTGATACATACAAATTCCACCTCAGAATGAGATGCACTACCATGCAGTACTTTGGAACTACTACATAACTACTACTCAACTTTTAAATGACTACTACTCAATGCATATAACATATATATAAACAATACTTTATATACAAATATATTTATTTCAATTGATAAAACAAGTAGATCCTTCAGTTCTTCTTTCCAGTCTGTACCACATTGCTGATCTTCTCTCGCATTAACTTGCAAATTTCTTTTACATCTTTGCCACAACATTTTCTCCTGACTTGATCTGTAACAAAGGATACACTTATCATCTTAGTAAATTATTATTCACCAGTGTTGTTTAGCATTATAAGACATGGATGGTAATATGTTGGAAAGATATCATACAAAAGTTTGTACCACATTTATTAATACATTACGTAAGAAGCAAAATAAATACCAAAGATAATTTTATAAATGGTATTGCCTAAAACCAAGACCATACCGTGGCACATGGTTCCCACATGAAACACTAAAACAATTCCCTGGTTTTTCCCTGAGCCATTGAAAGTTTCCCTGAGTTAACAGAACGGCATGTGGCCTTCAACCTCGGAACATCAACGTCACCAAATAATTAGGGCCAGGCATGCAACAGGGTCAGGGCTAAGGTTGAGGCACTTGTAGACACATGTACGTACAAAGGAACCAATAAAGTAACTTATGTTAACGAGGGAAATAGGACTTATGGGTCCCAATCTCTGTACAAAGGCACATACACATAAGAACAGATGATGGTTTCACTGGGTGTGCTCTAGAAATTCATTTTAATTAGCCACTGTGGCTAAACACCTTCAATTTTCTTTAGCCACACACAGATCCCATTAGCCACATATATGTTGTATTTCTCCCCTCCGTATCACTGCAGGCAATCAGTTTCGCTAAGTTGTGTTTTGATCGTTAATAAAAAAAACCAGGCCATTTTCTTTTTTTTCGTCAATGTGGCGACATGTATGGGCCAGCCTTGCGCCCCATACAATTTGCTTTCGCCATTGGCGATAGGGCGAACGGCTAGCACGCACCTAGGTTCCATGAAAATGGCTCCAGGCTAGTGTGGCAGTATAGCCTATACTATAGGGCACAGGCGCTCAGATTTGTTGACAAACAATACACCAAGGGTCAAGCACCTTTCTTTATAGGTGCTTGACCCTTGCCTTGGGGTATTGTTTGTCAACAAATCTGAGCGCCTGTGCTATAGCCTACAAGCTCCAGATCGACCTCGGGCGTTTGCCATTTCACCCGGCGCTTGGGGTTCCTGTACTGTATCAACTGACACCGGCCGGTGGCGGTAAGGGGTGGGGGGGCGAGGAGTGGTATGTCCCCCGTTTGGCGCAAGTGCCCCCAGGCAAGCCCGCTTTCTAGGGGCACAACGGTGTCCATGCAAAGTTCTTTAGACGCCAGTCGGGAATCGACTGTAGCCTTTATCATAATGTGTGCGCGTTTAATCATAGTGTTTACATATTCTATATATCTTGTTTTATCTTCTGACATCAAGAAAGTGTGTCAACACTAGGTTGTTTCGGTTATATTTTCGCGAAGAAATGTTGGAGCACATGACTTTTCCCGACCAACCGTCCGCCATATTTGTTTTGGGCGAATGCCGGTACCTGGAAATGCAGCTTGGTTTCTCTGCCCCGTTAGCATATGACTCTCCGCCAGAGGGCGTTGTCAGACGCTCATTTTGAACTTAAGGACAACGGCAGCGCCCTATGTCAAAGGTAATTCACTGTTACAAAGTCTGGGACCCAGACTACGAATGGTTCAAATGGTGGCGGGACTCGCCAGGTGGCGCTGCATACGCATGGCGGTTGGTCGGGAAAAGACGTATGCTCTAACATTTCTTCGCGAAAATATAACCGAAACAACTAGTGTTGACACACTTTCTTGATGTCAGAAGATAGAACAAGGTATGTAGAATATATAAACACTATGATTGTACGCGTACACATTATGATCAAAGCTACAGTCGATTCCCGACTGGCGTCTAAAGAACTTAGCATGGACACCGTTGTGCCCCTAGAAAACGGGCTTGCGCCAAGTCCCCCGTATGTCGTATGACCAGTTGACAAGACTGTAAACAAATTTCCATTTATAAAGGCTCCTTTTGTCCTTATGTTAAGGTGTCACGCTCAAACCTGGGTGTTTTCAGGTGCTATACAGTATAGTATTTATAAATACACACCTTTCATTCATATACATAAGCAAATATTCTTGAATATGAGCTAATCGTATACACATGCCACAGAACTCCTCGCCTTTCCGCAATATTTTTAAAACTTCGCGCATGCGCCGTGGGATCTCCGCTGCGCATCTCCGCCAGGCGGCAGCGTAATATGCCTCCTGGTGGCGCACTGCTCACTTCGCGCGCTGTGGCACGGGGTGGGGTGGGGGGACTCAGTACATTATTGGGTTTGCGGCTGGGGTGGGAGGGGGGGCAGAGGGAGTCCGCGGTATACCCCTACTTGACCGCCAAAATACGCTTGTAAGGGGCGTTTCACCCCGAAAATCGGCTCATACGTTTGAACGCAAATATATCCGCTCGGAAGGGGATTTTTTTTCCTTGGACCGAGCCCGCTCGGTTTATTATATTCCCCGGGAAACTCGCTCTACAAACGTATATTGAATTTTCCTTGAATTAAATAAATGATAAATCTGGCAAATATTGGAAATATATTATTCCGCGTAAGCTAGTACTCCGCTTAAACTGAGCGGGAATCGGTCTATAGCTCAACGGATTTCGTAGCCCGCCCGAGCTCGACTTTCACACCTCGCTTACACATTGCAGTTAGCGTCAATCTGATCGATTTCATAGTCGCAATCAAGATATTAGTAAACGTGAAAAAGGAGCATTTTGGATGAATGCAAGTATAGGCTTATATCCCATACCCGAGCCCGACCAAGTTAGCTAGGACAGACGTGGGACGTCTGAATTATGACGTACGTGGGACGTCTAAATTATGACGTACGTGGGACGTCTGAGTTAAGACCACATTGCGACCAGACTAAATTGGTCTTGACCTGGTCTTCAGGTGGTCTTCGACCGACCGACCAATATAAGACGTCTTCCCGACGTCGGGTGCCCACTGGGTATCTATTTTTGCCAAAACGTTCTCGATGCAAACATTAATATACAAACTGTTATATAATATTGGGGTAACGCTCTCAATGAAAACGTTAATATGCGAACTGTAATCTAATGTTGTGGTACCGTTCTCGATGCAAACGTTAATATACAAACTCTTATATAATGTTGTGGCACCGTGCTCGATGCTAACGTTGAAATGCGAATTGTTATATAATGTTGCCAAAACGTTCTCGATGCAAACGTTAATATACAAACTGTTATCTAATGTTGTGGTACCGTTCTCGATGCAAATGTAAAAATGCGAATTGTTATCTAATGTTGTGGTAACGTTCTCGATGCTAACATTAATGGGCGAATTGTTATCTAATGTTGTGGTAACGTTCTCGATGCTAACATTAATGGGCGAATTGTTATCTAATGTTGTGGTAACGTTCTCGATGCTAACATTAATGGGCGAATTGTTATCTAATGTTGTGGTAACGTTCTCGATGCAAACGTTAATATACAAACTGTTATCTAATGTTGTGGTAACGTTCTCGACGCTAATGTTAATATGTGAATTGTTATCTAATGTTGTGGTACCGTTCTCGGTGCAAACGTTAAAAGGCGAATTGTTATCTAATGTTGTGGTAACGTTCTCGATGCTAACGTTAATAGGCGAATTGTTATCTAATGTTGCGGTAACGTTCGCGATGCTAACGTTAATATGCGAATTGTTATCTAATGTGGTAGTAACGTTAGCATGCTAACGTAAACCAAAAAACAACCAATCTAACCATGATAAAACGTTAAACTAACGTTTACATGCTATCTGGGAGGGAAGGATGATTCAGTGGAGGGGGTGGAGAAGTGGTTAAAGGTGAGGCCGCTGTGATGAGGGGTCAGGGATCAGGGGTCAGGGTGCGTACATACTTTAGACCGCTTGGGTGAGGGGTTAGAGGTACGTACAAACAGTGGGCTGCTGGCCTGAGAGGGCAGGGGCCTGAAGTCAGGGGTCAGGCGGGTCCATGGGGACGTAGGGGGGTCAGGGGGGGTCGGGGGGGTCAGGGAGGTCGGGGGGGGGGGGGTCACGGTGGGTGTCAGGGGGTCAGCGGTACATACAAACAGTGGGCGGCTGTGAGGATCCCCACCGTGGCGATGATGCGGCCCCCGCACCAGGGGGTCGGGGGGGGGAGGGACCGGGGGCAGGGGGTTCAGGGGCATCAGAGGGGAGTGGGGGGGGGGGGGTAGGATTACGTACAAACAGTGGGCGGCTGTGATGATCCACTCCCGGGCGATGATGCTGCCTCCGCACCAGTGCCCCCACAGCTCGTTGGGGTGGTCCTTAAAGCGCATGCTGATCTGCCAGGGCCAGGAGTGCGGCACCGCCACCGAGCCTCCCACAATGCGCGTCACCTTGGCGCGGACTTCCGGTCTACCGCATGTCCCTGGGAACACGGCGCAAATCACGCAAGCAAGGAATTCATTAATCAGATAACAAAGATGAGAAATATCACGAAGGTGTTGTCCTACGCGATCGCCAGCGAACTAGATGGTGCCAGGTTCCCGTGGAAGGCCAATTAAGGGACATGGGATCTCTCTCACTCGCATTATAGGGCGCCAACATTGTACGCAGTGAACACAGCCTAGATGATGAGAGCATCGACTGAAGCGGCACTACCAGGCTATCCACTACTCCCATATGAGAACAAAAGTAGGAATGAAAATAAGAAGAAAGAAGAAGAAGTGAGACAAAAATTGAAAAATAGAACATTTTAGACAAAAGTAGAACAAAAAGAAGGAATATTTTAGACAAAAGTAGCACTCACACAGCATATGTAACATTATTCAGGCTCATACTGGGTAAACGAATGGCATAAGATTATAAATGGTGTTCAGTGGTACCTGTATTTTTGTTATTAGAACTTGACAGAGGCCAGTGATGATTTTGTATCCTGATAGATCCTGACACAAACACATAATGCCTCTGAATATTATTGACCTAGTACAAGCCATCTGCAGACTTTTACTGCAATTCACAGCATTGTGCAACTACGTCTAATAAAGGACTTGAATACGAAAACGTATGCATTTTGAAGATAAAAGAAACCAAATAGGAACAAATAGGATGGAAACAAAAAAAGTAGGAAAATACGATGGAACGAAAAAGTAGGAAAATAGGATGGAACAAAAAAGTAGGAAAAATAGGATGAAACCAAAAAGTAGGAAAAATACGATGGAACCAAAAAAGTAGGAAAATAGGATGGAACCAAAAAAGTTGGAAATATAGGATGGAATCCCAAAACTAGGAATGAGTAGGATCCCTGGATTGCTTGCACTACATGCACATTAGTGCAGGACTCGAGGGCCTACCGTCGCCACCGGCGCCGCCGCCGTCCGTGCCGTCCCCGTCGGTCTTGTCCTTGCCAGAGAACGTGGCCGAGAAGCCCGTCCCACGGATGCTAATGTCGCTCACGAACGTGACGTACAGAACGTTTGCTGAAAAGAAACGTTCGTTAAGGCTATTGTCATCGCTTGCGCCGACAAATGAATCTGCCACTATTGTGCGATGCGGGGAAAACACAATACATAACTGCTCAATATATACAATTGAATATATATTCATCGACTCTTGGTCATTTGTGTCTATATGCCAAGAACGACTATAAAGAACCCGCTATAATGACGCCGCTTGCAATGATTCAAAGGGAGCCCCCCTTGCCCAGTTGGAGTGTCAACCCACCACATTTCATTTTCCAGGCGACTTCAATTTAACAGTCATGTGCGCACAAGTAACATATAACACCAATATTTCTTTTGTACTAATTCACGCTTTCGGGCATAAAAACATTGCGCCATAAATTATTACCTAGGTTATAAACTGTACTCTAGCAAAGGAAACTAGGGCGGGTTTGAACCTAGACGATCAAGGCAAATCGTTTACACTAGGTATACGTGAGATAGCGACGGGGGGACAGCCTCGCCTTCGGGCATTCCAAGCTCATTTCAAGCTGAGCGAGGGCGCCACGTAGCGGAGACTTGGGTAACGGACTCACTTGTGCCTATGACGTCACCGGGCAGGGTATTCCCGCAGTAAGTGCCCACGATGGGAGCTGATTCGTCGTAACCGTTGTAAATAACAACCGAGTCATATTGACAGTAATCTCCTCCTTCCAAGTCGAAGGTATTAAATTGCAAGAAGGCTCTCTGAAACATAAAGATAAATAATGGCGAACATTTAACTAATTGTGGGGTCACCTAAGCAAGTCAGTTCTCATACAGCAATAAGTCCTATGAGAACAATTTTAAAGCTATTCGAACGAATATCTCAACCCTATACGGCACGGCATTAGCATCTTTATGAAAGAGGACATTTCACTTTCATATCCGGCAAGGATGCAGCCTCTTTACGCAAGAGGAACTCCCACTTCCGTGTCTGGCACGGATGCGGCCTCTTACGAAAGATGATCTCCCACCTTCGTGACCGGCACGGATCTAGCCTCTTTACG
>OZ025264.1:288817-345946 GCA_964019135.1 Arenicola marina | reverse complement strand
GTCATCCTGTGGCCCAGTAGGTAGCGCGTGGGGGGGGACGGGGGTGTCATCCTGTGGCCCAGTAGGTAGCGCATGGGAGAGGGGGGTGCGTCATCCTGTGGCCCAGTAGGTAGCGCGTGGGGGAGGGGGGGTGTCATCCTGTGGCCCAGTAGGTAGCGCATGGGAGAGGGTGGTGCGTCATCCTGTGGCCCAGTAGGTAGCGCGTGGGGGAGGGGGGGGGGGGGTGTCATCCTGTGGCCCAGTATGTAGCGCGTGGGGGAGGGGGGGGGCGTCATCCTGTGGCCCAGTAGGTAGCGCGTGGGGGAGGGGGGTGTCATCCTGTGGCCCAGTAGGTAGCGCGTGGGGGGGACGGGGGTGTCATCCTGTGGCCCAGTAGGTAGCGCATGGGAGAGGGGGGTGCGTCATCCTGTGGCCCAGTAGGTAGCGCGTGGGGGAGGGGGGGGGGTGTCATCCTGTGGCCCAGTATGTAGCGCGTGGGGGAGGGGGGGGGGTGTCATCCTGTGGCCCAGTAGGTAGCGCGTGGGGGAGGGGGGGGGGGTGTCATCCTGTGGCTCAGTAGGTAGCGCATGGGGGAGGGGGGGGTGTCATCCTGTGACCCAGTAGGTAGCGCGTGGGGGAGGGGGGGGCGGTGTCATCCTGTGGCCCAGTATGTAGCGCGTGGGGGAGGGGGGGGGTGTCATCCTGTGGCCCAGTATGTAGCGCATGGTGGAGGGGGGGGGATGTCATCCTGTGGCTCAGTAGGTAGCGCATGGGGGAGGGGGGGGGTGTCATCCTGTGGCCCAGTAGGTAGCGCGTGGGGGAGGGGGGGGGGGTGTCATCCTGTGGCCCAGTAGGTAGCGCGTGGGTTAGGGGGGGCGGTGTCATCCTGTGGCTCAGTAGGTAGCGCATGAGAGAGGGGGGGGGGGGGGGGTCATCCCGCGGCCCAGTAGGTAGCGCATGGGAGAGGGGGGGGGGGGTGTCATCCTGTGGCCTATTAGGTAGCGCGTGGGGGAGGGGGGGGTGTCATCCTGTGGCCCAGTAGGTAGCGCGTGGAGGAGGGGGGGGGGTGGCGTCATCCCGTGGCCTAGTAGGTAGCGCGTGGGGGAGGGGGGGGTGTCATCCTGTGGCCCAGTAGGTAGCGCGTGGAGGAGGGGGGGGGCGTCATCCCGTGGCCTAGTAGGTAGCGCGTGGGGGAGGGGGGGGGGTGGCGTCATCCCGTGGCCTAGTAGGTAGCGCGTGGGGGAGGCGGGGGTGTCATCCTGTGGCCCAGTAGGTAGCGCGTGGAGGAGGGGGGGGCGTCATCCCGGGCCTAGTAGGTAGCGCGTGGGGGAGGGGGGGGGGGGGTGGCGTCATCCCGTGGCCTAGTAGGTAGCGCGTGGGGGAGGGGGGGGGTGTCATCCTGTGGCCCAGTAGGTAGCGCGTGGAGGAGGGGGGGGCGTCATCCCGTGGCCTAGTAGGTAGCGCGTGGGGGAGGGGGGGGGGGTGGCGTCATCCTGTGGCCCAGTAGGTAGCGCGTGGGGGAGGGGGGGGGTGTCATCCTGTGGCCCAGTAGGTAGCGCGTGGAGGAGGGGGGGGCGTCATCCCGTGGCCTAGTAGGTAGCGCGTGGGGGAGGGGGGGGGCGTAATCTCCTGTGGCCCAGTAGGTAGCGCATGGGGGAGGGGGGGTGTCATCCTGTGGCCCAGTAGGTAGCGCGTGGAGGAGGGGGGGGGGGCGTCATCCCGTGGCCTAGTAGGTAGCGCGTGGGGGAGGGGGGGGGCGTCATCCTGTGGCCCAGCAGGTAGCGCGTGGAGGAGGGGGGGGTGCGTCATCCTGTGGCCCAGTAGGTGGCGCATGGGGGAGGGGGGGGGTGTCATCCTGTGGCCCGGTAGGTAGCGCATGGGAGAGGGGGGGGGTGTCATCCCGTGGCCTATTAGGTAGCGCGTGGGGGAGGGGGGCGTCATCCTGCGACCCAGTAGGTAGCGCGTGGAGGAGGGGGGGGGCGTCATCCTGTGGCCCAGTAGGTAGCGCATGGGGGAGGGGGGGGGGCGTCATCCTGTAGCCCAGTAGGTAGCGCGTGGAGGAGGGGGGGGCGTCATCCTGTGGCCCAGTACGTAGCGCGTGGAGGTGGGGGGGGGGGTGTCATCCTGTAGCCCAGTAGGTAGCGCGTGGAGGAGGGGGGGGGGGCGTCATCCCGTGGCCTAGTAGGTAGCGCGTGGGGGAGGGGGGGGGCGTCATCCTGTGGCCCAGCAGGTAGCGCGTGGAGGAGGGGGGGGTGCGTCATCCTGTGGCCCAGTAGGTGGCGCATGGGGGAGGGGGGGGGGTGTCATCCTGTGGCCCGGTAGGTAGCGCATGGGAGAGGGGGGGGGGTGTCATCCCGTGGCCTATTAGGTAGCGCGTGGGGGAGGGGGGCGTCATCCTGCGACCCAGTAGGTAGCGCGTGGAGGAGGGGGGGGGCGTCATCCTGTGGCCCAGTAGGTAGCGCATGGGGGAGGGGGGGGGGCGTCATCCTGTAGCCCAGTAGGTAGCGCGTGGAGGAGGGGGGGGCGTCATCCTGTGGCCCAGTACGTAGCGCGTGGAGGTGGGGGGGGGGTGTCATCCTGTAGCCCAGTAGGTAGCGCGTGGAGGAGGGGGGGGGGGGGTACGTAATCCCGTGGCGCAGTGGGTAGCGAGTGGGGGAGGGGGGCGTCACCCTGTGGCCCAGTAGGTAGCGCGTGGACCTATGGTAGCCCAGTAGGTAGCGCGTGGACCATGGGGGAAGGGGGGGGGGTGTCATCCTGTGGCCCAGTAGGTAGCGCGTGGAGGAGGGGGGGGGGGTACGTAATCCTGTGGCGCAGTGGGTAGCGAGTGGGGGAGGGGGGCGTCACCCTGTGGCCCAGTAGGTAGCGCGTGGAGGAGGGGGGGGGCGTCATCCTGTGGCCCAGTAGGTAGCGCGTGGACCTATGGTAGCCCAGTAGGTAGCGCGTGGACCATGGGGGAAGGGGGGGGGGTGTCATCCTGTGGCCCAGTAGGTAGCGCGTGGGGGAGGGGGGGCGTTATCACGTGGCCCCGTAGGTAGCGCGTGGAGGAGGAGGGGGGGGGGGTGTCATCCTGTGGCCCAGTAGGTAGAGCGTGGAGGAGGGGGGGGGGGCGTCATCCTGTGGCCCAGTAGGTAGCGCATGGGAGAATGGGGGGGGGGGTGTGTCATCCTATGGCCCAGTAGGTAGCGCGTGGGGGAGGGGGGGCGTTATCACGTGGTCCCGTAGGTAGCGCGTGGAGGAGGAGGGGGGGGCGTCATCCCATGGCCCAGTAGGTAGAGCGTGGAGGAGGGGGGGGGGCGTCATCCTGTGGCCCAGTAGGCAACGCGTTCAGCTTTTGTCGTGTGTCGGTGCGTGGTTCGAATCCCGCCTGTGTATAATGTTCTATATTTGTGTGGGATAGAGATCCCATGTTTCTGGGTTGTTTGGTTGGTTATTCATGACGCTTTAACCACTTTTGGTCATATCGCGTCAACGGGAGAAGGAAGGGAAAGTGGAGCCATGTCCCCGGGGGTAACCCCCTTCTCTTTACGAAGAAAGACATGGTATCTTTATCCTGCGACCACACAGACATGGCCACAGCAGGGCTCCAACTACCGACCCACGTGCCGTTAGGCTCTCAGGTGACCAGAGCACTCAATGCGAGCGCTCTAGCCCACTGAGCTGTCGGGCCGCCCCCCCCCACCCATGTTTCTAGGAGTAGGGGGTTACTTGGCAGCTTAGCTGAGCTATAGCCTGACGGTTCTATGTTGGTCGGCTGAATCTGCGGATTAATTCAGTGGTGATACGTATCTTTGAGGATTTTGAAAAGTAAGTATCGCCAACAAACATGAATTTCAGATGATAAAATGATCATACAAACGTTATAAATATGTTATATTTATCTGTTTTAAATGTGATATATTATTCTGTTATAAATGTGATATATTGATCTGTTATAAAATTATTGCGGTATATATTTATCTTATACAGTTGTTATATTTATCGGTTGTAAATGTGCTCCGCTTATATATAATAAATGCGCTATATATATCTGTTATAAATGTGTTATATTTATCTGTTATAAATGTCACAAGGTGACACCTCGTATATTACCATGTACTCATCATGGTGTATCATTCGCGTGCTTTTGCAGAATCATGCAGTGGTGAACACCTTCTGACAGCAGGATCAGAGATCGTGACGTCACCGGGGTTCCCGGATGTTGATTACGCCCCTAACGCTCGGTGCTCTTGGAAAATGGTTGCAGCGGAAAATAAGGTGACTACAATAACAAATGTTAAAGTACTGCTATGACGTCATCCTATTGTCTAAACTGTACATTAATTTTCACGAATGTACTGTTTTAGCGCGCTGATAAATTGAGATTGACTCAAGGAGACCAAACTATTTTTCTGTTGAATAATCGTCCTGCTGGTACGAAATCGACCATCGCAGTCAATGCCAATCATGAGCAATAAGTGAGCTTGTCTGAAATAAGTCACAACCACAATGGATGATGACCTGGAAACTTGACGCCCGACGGAAAGCCCCAGCAAAAACAGATACAAATTTATCATCAAAATAAGCATAGATCAGAACATCCACTTTAAAAACTGAATTTGAGATCATATGTAAGTCATACATGTAAAATACATACCGACATTTCCTTATATCCTATAATCACACTAGAAATCATTTTTCTTTCTCGTGAATCCCACGAAACTCGTTTGCAAAACATATCCTATCCATCAACAACGCACTGGGTGTGACTTGTGTCAAACACCATGGCAACACCGCTGCGTATCATATCCTTTCAGTATCCAATAATTTGAACCATTGTATCCTATTCCACATTTAAATGACCATTATCGTCTGTATAAGGGCACATAATCCATACGAAGTAGCCTACGCGCCTTGATGCGAAACACGACTTCATTCTTGCAATCTGAAGATGAACTAAACTGACTTGTGGCTGCAGCGTCCGACGTTGTTCCACGTCAGGGCGAACCACTGTTTCAGCTTAGCTCACGTATGACTCAAGTTTACCATTGCTACAACAATACTTTTCGTGGGTTCTCAGATAGAATATGAACGGACTTGAGTCAGCTATTTTATTGGTTTCGGAAGCGAGAGATGCAATGTACATCTTAAAAGAACTCTTATTCACGCTTCATGGACCACGTGAGGCTCACCGACCGTACTTTAAGTCAGAGAATACCCGTGTAACAGTTCATTCTTGAAAAGATATGTACTCGGCTTGCGCCTCGTACATTCTTTTTCAAGAATGTACTGTTACATGGGCATTCTCCTTCCCTTAAAGTACTGTTATGACGTCATCCTATTGTCTAAACTGTACATTATTTTTCCAGAATGTACTGTTTTAGCGATCTGATAAATTAAGATTGACTCGATTGAACGAGACCAAACTATATTCCAGTCGAGCAATTTGCCTTCTATGTTACGAAATTGACAATGGCAGTCAGTGCCAATCATGAGCAATAAGTGAGCTTCTCTGAAATAAGTCCAACCGCAACGGATGATAAACTGAAAGCGTGACTCCCGTTGGAATGCCTCAGCAAAACAGATATGCATCGCTCTTTGAAACAAGTGTAGATCACGAAATCCCATTTTAGAAACTGAAATTGATATCATGCAATTGGTAATTTTTGTGCAAAATACATACCGACCTTTGCTTGTATCCTCAATAATCACACTAGAAATAATTTATTTTCTCGTGAATCCCACAAAGCTCATTTTGCAAAGCGTATCCTATCCATCAACAACGCACCTAACGAGGTGTTCCTTGTTCTAAACACCATCGCAACATCGTTGCATATATCCCTTTAGTATCCAATAATACGTAACAATACAACAATATTCCTTTTTACTTTATTTTTTTCGTGAATAAACGTTTACAAAGGAAGCACAGTTACGATAAGGAGAATCCCCGTGTAACAGTTCATTCTTGAAAAGAATGATACGTACTCGGCTTGCGCCTCGTACATTCTTTTTCAAGAATGTATGGTTAGATGGGCATTCTCCTTACCATAACTGTGCTTCCTTTGTAAATGTTTATTGACGAAAAAGACAAACTAAAAAGCAATATTGTTGTATTGTTGCGTTAAAGCCAAACGTGGTGGACCACAGGAGCCTCCATCGTGAGTGAACCGAGACGACAGGCATGTTGTTGCTTACCACCAATATGTTTTTATTCGACTGTCCCTAATCTGGAGCTCACTTAATAGGACAAACTAAAAACTAGGTACGGATGTGGCGAATTGCAACAAATATGTTACAGTTACTATGGCGCTCGATGACGTCATCATCCAACCTTTTTGCCATCACACAAAAATTGTATCCTGGTGGCAATTTTAGTAGAAAGATGAATAAATGCAACTGAGATTATATCTTTTCATTCCTCGCTCAAATGGTTTCCTTATTCTTCTTTATGTGTTAATCTGCTTGGCTTAAGATGAAGTTGCAATTTTATACCAATCCTTTAGTAAATTTACCAATGCTATTAGTTCTGCGATGAGGCATTGATCTAAATATCTCATTGTACCTTTTCACACCGGGGGGGGGGGGGTGTTTTTTATGTTTATTGTTTATATTGTTTTTTTTCTATTCCATTCATAGTTATTCAATTTCTGTTGTTTTGTTGTATCTTGTGTATAATTCTATCTTTGCAATGGTATAATTATCTTCATTATATCGGAACCGTAGGTTATCCGTTTGACCTTCACTGACTTTGCGGTGGAGGAGGAGACGTCGTGTTTGTACGACAGTGTGACGGTGTATGACGGCGGTAGCGAGGACTCCCCACAACAAGGCATGTACTGCGGCCTCGAGCGTCCCCCGGAGATCATCAGCTCAACCAATCAGCTCTACGTCCTCTTCGAAACCGACTACTCCCTGGAGCTGGGTGGCTTCTCATTCACCTACACATTCGTGGACACGGAAGGTTAGTTGTTTTCCATTCTATGAAGACATAATTTATGTTTTTCTTCGACGGAAAACGTCTTAAGTTAGATGTTATTTTTTTTACATTTCAAAATGTATATTATTACTCAATCGTTCCAGTCGACTGTCAACCTGTTTTGGTTGTGAAAGTTACACGTCTTACTCATTGTTTGATGTTGATATGAATTATAGTTAAATGGGGTACATGCATGCTATATTGTAGGCTCAGTTGTGTTCTTACTGGCAAAGTTTTACTCTTTATACATATTATTATTTTACAAGTTGTTATGATTGAAAAAAACCCACACATACATGTAAATGGCGTGATGTCATTATTAACCAATCAGAAGGCACCAATAAGGACAGTGCGGGTTGCGGGGAGCAGAAGCCGGCTGTCCTGGATCACGAGGAGGGAACATTCACCTCGCCTGGACACGGCGATGGAGAGCGGTATCCAGACAACTCGGACTGTGCCTGGAGGATCATCGTGCCGGACACGGAGGTAGGCTTTCCTCTTTCATAAAGAGGTTACATCCGTGCCAGAGACGGAGGTGGAAGTTCCTCTTTCATAACGAGGCTGCATCCGTGCCAGACTGGGATGCTGGGCGTTACTCTTTCGTAAAGAGGCTGTATCCGTGCCGTACTGGGATGGTGGGACTTTCTCTTTCGTATAGAGGTTGTATCCGTGCCGGACACGGAGGTGGGAGATCATCTTTCGTAAGAGGCCGCATCCGTGCCAGACACGGAAGTGGGAGTTCCTCTTTCGTAAAGAGGCTGCATCCTTGCTGGACTTGAAAGTGAAATGTCCTCTTTCATAAAGATGCTAATGCGGTGCGGTATAGGGCTGGGATATTCGTTCGAATAGCTTTAAAATTGTTCTCATAGGACTTATTGTTGTATGAGAACTGACTTGTTTAGGTGACCCCACAATTAGTTAAATGTTTGCAATTATTTACCTTTATTTTTCAGAGAGCCTTCTTGCAATTTATTACCTTCGACTTGGAAGGAGGAGATTACTGTCAATATGACTCGGTTGTTATTTACAACGGTTACGACGAATTAGCTCCCATCGTGGGCACTTACTGCGGGAATACCCTGCCCGGTGACGTCATAGGCACAAGTGAGTCCGTTACCCAAGTCTCCGCTACGTGGCGCCCTCGCTCAGCTTGGAATGAGCTTGGAATGCCCGAGGGCGAGGCTGTCCCCCCGTCGCTATCTCACGTATACCTAGTGTAAACGATTTGCCTTGATCGTCTAGGTTCAAACCCGCCCTAGTTTCCTTTGCTAGAGTACAGTTTATAACCTAGGTAATAATTTATGGCGCAATGTATTTTTTGCCCGAAAGCATAAATTAGTACAAAAGAAATATTGGTGTTATATGTTACTTGTGCGCACATGACTGTTAAATTGAAGTCCCCTGGAAAATGAAATGTGGTGGGTTGACAATCCAACTGGGCAAGGGGGGCTCCCTTTGAATCATTGCAAGCGGCGTCATTATAGCGGGTTCTTTATAGTCGTTCTTGGCATATAGACACAAATGACCAGGAGTCGATGAAATCAATTGTATATATTGAGCAGTTATGTATTGTGTTTTCCCCGCATCGCACAATAGTGGCAGATTCATTCGTCGGCGCAAGCGAGGACAATAGCCTTAACGAACGTTTCTTTTCAGCGAACGTTCTGTACGTCACGTTCGTGAGCGACATTAGCATCCGTGGGACGGGCTTCTCGGCCACGTTCTCTGGCAAGGACAAGACCGACGGGGACGGCACGGACGGCGGCGGCGCCGGTGGCGACGGTAGGCCCTCGAGTCCTGCACTAATGTGCATGTAGTGCAAGCAATCCAGGGATCCTACTCATTCCTAGTTTGGGGATTCCATCCTATATTTCCTACTTTTTTCGTTTCCATCCTATTTTCCTACTTTTTTGCTTCCATCCTATTTTTCCTACTTTTTGGTTTCATCCTATTTTTCCTACTTTTTGGTTCCATCCTATTTTCCTACTTTTTCGTTCCATCGTATTTTCCTACTTTTTTGGTTTCCATCCTATTTTTCCTATTTGGTTTCCATCATTTGTTCCTATTTGGTTTCTTTTATCTTCAAAATGCATACGTTTTCGTATTCAAGTCCTTTATTAGACGCAGTTGCACAATGCTGTGAATTGCAGTAAAAGTCTGCAGATGGCTTGTACTAGGTCAATAATATTCAGAGGCATTATGTGTTTGTGTCAGGATCTATCAGGATATAAAATCATCACTGGCCTCTGTCAAGTTCTAATAACAAAAATACAGGTACCACTGAACACCATTTATAATCTTATGCCATTCGTTTACCCAGTATGAGCCTGAATAATGTTACATATGCTGTGTGAGTGCTACTTTTGTCTAAAATATTCCTTCTTTTTGTTCTACTTTTGTCTAAAATGTTATATTTTTCAATTTTTGTCTCACTTCTTCTTCTTTCTTCTTATTTTCATTCCTACTTTTGTTCTCATAGGGGAGTAGTGGATAGCCTGGTAGTGCCGCTTCAGTCGATGCTCTCATCATCTAGGGCTGTGTTCACTGCGTTCAATGTTGGCGCCCTATAATGAGAGTGACAGAGATCCCATGTCCCTTATGGTAACACATAGATAAGGGGCCTTCCACGGGAACCTGGCACCATCTAGTTCTTTGGCGATCGCGTAGGACAACACCTTCGTGATCTTTCTCATCTTTGTTGTCTGATTAATGAATTCCTTGCTTGTGTGATTTGCGCCGTGTTCCCAGGGACATGCGGTAGACCGGAAGTCCGCGCCAAGACGATGCGCATTGTGGGAGGCTCGGTGGCGGTGCCGCACTCCTGGCCCTGGCAGATCAGCATGCGCTTTAAGGACCACCCAAACGAGCTGTGGGGGCACTGGTGCGGGGGCAGCATCATCGCCCGGGAGTGGATCATCACAGCCGCCCACTGTTTGTACGTAATCCTACCGCCCCCCCCCTCCCCTCTGATGCCCCTGAGCCCCCTGCCCCCGCCCCCCCCCCCCGACCCCCCTGGTGCGGGGGCCGCATCATCGCTACGGCGTGGATCCTCACAGCCGCCCACTGTTTGTATGTACCGCTGAGCCCCCTGACACCCCCCGTGACCCCCTGATCGCCCGCGACCCCCCTGACCCCGCAATCCCCCTGACCCCCCCCCCCCCCGACCCCCCTGACCCCCCTAAGACCTGGACCCGCCTGACCCCTGACTTCAGGCCACTGCCCTCTCAGGCCAGCAGCCCACTGTTTGTGCGTACCCCTAAGCCCTCACCCAAGCGGTCTAAAGTATGTACGCACCCTGACCCCTGACCCCTGACCCCTCATCACAGCGGCCTCACCTTTAACCACTTCTCCACCCATCCACTTAATCATCCTTACCGCTCACCAGCCAAGATTTTCCACGCTCTTGATATATATATCTTTATATTTGGCGGCATTTGACTTTTTCATTCTCCAATCCACTTTCGTTTAATGGACTTCGACGGCTGAAGCTAAAAGAATCTTGGCTTAACCTCTTCGGCGACTAAAAAAACGCGCAATTCGAAACAATAACATATGGGATAGCTGTGCTCACACATATATATAGAGTGCAGTGTAATTATTTGACGGGACGTCCTATTTAGAGTGCAAGATAATATTGAAACCTTTGTTCTATCTGTTGTTTGCTATCTGATATACGGAATGTGGCTACTACACCAAAATGAGCATATTAACGTTAGCAAATAAAAATTTGTTAAACATTTCTTCAAAACTGAACAAAAATATAAAATTCAGATCAATTCACTCAGCTAAAAGAAAGCTGTAAAAAAAAGTAGTAAAGAAGATATATAAAGGGTTCTGATTTTTGCAATATAACAGATGCTATAATGGTGCCACTAATTTTGTATTAAGTCTATTTTATGTCTCTACTCATTTGCAACATCTTTCTGCAATAAATGTTATATATAAAATTATATATATAGATATATTCCCTATCCCTCGTTCACCCAGGTACAACTTCGGCACAGAGGCGGACTTCAAGGTGAGAGTTGGCGAGCACGACCAGGGCTCGGACGCCGAGCCGACGGAGCGGACCTTCGAGGTGGCTCAGCTGATCAAGCATGAGAACTACAACGCGCAGACCTACGACAACGACATCGCGCTGATGCGTCTCAAGGAGCCCGTGACCTACAGCCGCGAGGTGTCGCCAGTGTGCCTCCCCGCGGCCGACGTGCCCATGAACACTCTGTGCGTGACCACCGGGTGGGGCGACACCATGGGTACGTGAGGGGTGGGCGTGGTGAGGGATGGGTGGTGAGAGGGGGTAGAGAGGGGTGGGGGGTAGTGGGGCGACACCATGGGTACGTGAGGAGTGTGCGTGGTGAGGGATTGGTGGAGAGAGGGGGGGTGGTGAGGGGTGGTGGGGCGACAACATGGTTACGTGAGGAGTGTGCGTGGTGAGGGATGGGTGGAGAGAGGGGGTAGAGAGGGGTGGGGGGTAGTGGGGCGACACCATGGGTACGTGAGGGGTGTGCGTGGTGAGGGATCGGTGGAGAGAGGGGGGTAGAGAGGGGTAAGGGTTAGTAGGGTGACATCATAGGTACGTAAGGGGTGTGCGTGGTGAGGGGTGGGTGGAGAGAGGGGGGTAGAGAAGGGTGAGGGGTAGTGGGGCGACACCATGGGTACGTGAGGGGCGTGCGTGGTGAGGGATCGGTGGAGAGAGGGGGGTAGAGAGGGGTAAGGGTTAGTGGGGTGACATCATAGGTACGTAAGGGGTGTGCGTGGTGAGGGGTGGGTGGAAGGAGGGCGGGGGGTGGGGGTAGAGAGGGGTAAGGGGTAGTGGGGCGACATCATGGGTACGTGAGGGGTGTGCGTGGTGAGGGGTGGGTGGAGAGAGGGGGTAGAGAGGGGTGAGGGGTAGTGGGGTGACACTATGGGTACGTGGGGGTGTGCGTGGTGAGGGATGGGTGGAGAGATGTTTGTATGTAAAGAGGAGTGAGGGGCGCAAAGGTTGGGGGTAGGTTGGGAATGGGTTAATGAGGGATGAGGGGGGGGGGGGTGAGGTTTGAGGGTTGAGGCCTGCGCGGGGGTGTGCGACGTTTCATATCCAAGGTTAAATATATATGGAGAGGAGATTGAAAACACGGCGGACAGAGCGAGAAGGGGGCGGGGAGGTGGGTGGGGGGGGGAGCGGGGAGGGGGTAAAATATGACTGACTGAGTAAACCTTGGATGGATCGATGTTTAAAGTGACAGTCAATATGACGAGTTGTGACGTAATTTCATGACATTTTATGCAGTGACGAATACTTATTGGGTGCTACTTTTACCCGTAAAATGTGTTAACAAGTTTCCAATGACAAAACCGCTCCTAAAAGATCATTGAGTAAAATGGCAACTTTCTCTCGTTATTCAAAGCTGATTGTAGAATACAAGTTAATTTCTTATAACATTATGAGTAATATATATTGATGACTGATTTCCTACCGTTAACTCTCCTTATTCATCCACCCTCTTCCTCTCCCATCTGCCCTGTTTCCCTCCTGCCCCCCCCCCCCCCGCCCCCACTCCCCATCACCCCCGCTAGGCACGGGGAATGAGCAGCTGCTGAACCAGGTGAACGTGCCTGTGTTGGACACCGAGGTGTGTAACCAGCGAGAGTGGTACGGCGGCTCCATCACCAGCAACATGATCTGTGCTGGGTACCCGGAGGGCAACAAGGACTCGTGTCAGGTGAGTGCAAGGCCCGGGTACAGTGCCCCCTGTTACAGGCTGGAAGATTGAACGTGAAAGCGCCCCCTGTTACAGGCTGGAAGATTGAACGTGACAACGCCGCCTGTTACATGCTGGGAGATTGAACGTGACAGCGCCGCCTGTTACAGGCTGGAAGATTGAACGTGACAGCTCCCCTGTTACAGGCTGGGAGAATGAACGTGACAGCGCCCCCTGTTACAGGCTGGGAGAGTGAACGGGACAGCGCCCACTGTTACAGGCTGGGAGATTAAACGTGACAGCGCTCCCTGTTACAGGCGTGACAGATTGAACGTGACAGCGCCTCCTGTTACAGGCGTCCATATTTATGTTGCTGAATCAAATGAGGAACAGCATACATTGAAAGTTCGAGGCAATCTAAAGCCCTTGGAAGAAATACGAACCCCAATTATATTTCTTGCCTGTTCCGAGCTCCTTAACATTACTGTTCTGCCTAACCCTAGAAAGCTATTCACGTGATATATTCTGTTAAACGCGATATACTTTCTGAAGCTTCAATGTGTGTCACTTCATAGATAGATAGATAGATAGATAGATTCATAAATGCGTGAATTAGTTTATATTATCTGACTATAAGGTAAGAGCCATATATATTTGTTTGCCCCCCCCCCCCTCAGGGTGACTCTGGTGGCCCGCTGGTCTGCACGAACGGCCCCATGTATCACCTGTACGGCCTGACGAGCTGGGGTCGAGGCTGTGCCGCTGCTAGGCAACCAGGGGTCTACACGAGAGTGGCGCGATACCTCAGCTGGATTGCCAGTCACACAGGAAGTGAGAACCGCCAGAAGTCGATTGTGGCAGACGTTTTATTTAAAGCAAAGCGTTTGTAACAAGTTTTAATATTTAAAGTAAAGCATTTAAAACAAGTTTTAATTTAAAGTAGAACGTTTGTGACATAAGTTTGAACTTAAAGTAAAGCGTTTGTGACAGAAGTTTGAAATTAAAGTAAAGCGTTTGTGACCAAAGTTTGGAATTAAAGTAAAGCGTTTTAACAAGTTTTAATTTAAAGTAGAACGTTAGTTCGTAAAGCACATGCTGACGTAGAACGTTTGTTAAAATGTTCGTGCCACGATTTTCTCTTGCTCAAGGTTAACTTGGTTTAAGGAACATAAACAAATAGCTATTTGTTTTAATGGGAGTTAACATTTTTTATTTCACGATATCACTATAAACGCGTTTGTCGAAGTTGCAAAAGTGAGACCCGGCGGGTTTATTTTTGGGAACATTGCATCTGAGCGTTATTTGAAAATTCCCCAATGATGTCACATGATTGACAGGTGAGCTTTGATGCAGTGCGTAGACATCTGTGGTCGAGGGCGTGTACTGTTTTTATGGTTGAGTGCGTTTCGTTGAGTTCTAGCCAATGAGCAGAGAAAATCTGAGTCTCAATATAAAAGCACATGCGTTTGTATTCCCCTTTGACGTCACTTTCCTCGCTCGCAGAAGTTAAATTGGTAGGTGCGAAAGCAAGTGAAATAAGTATGTCCTTCTACTATTTGGGGCGTTAGCGCTCCATAATATAAGCATGGAAACACAGAAGAGTAATATGAGCGAAAGTCGTTTTGGCGTGGCACGAACACTTTAAGGGGTCAATCGTAACAAAACGGTTGGAAGGGAACGGAAGTCACCATTTCCCACAATTCCTTTGTGGTAGTTGGTATTTGAAATATTATTATGTTCTTGTGCTTAGTCCTGGCATGAACTTGTATTGTGTGTTTTCAGTTAACGCCGTCTAGACACAGACGCCCAAATGTCGTCGCCATGACAACCAAACAATGGAGGAGTTGATCTACATATCATGCCGAAGCAAAACAAAGGATATAATATAAATAAGA
The DNA here is from genome assembly GCA_964019135.1 of Arenicola marina. Lineage (NCBI taxonomy): Eukaryota > Metazoa > Annelida > Polychaeta > Arenicolidae > Arenicola > Arenicola marina. The sequence continues at coordinate 331,433 of OZ025264.1, read as the reverse complement.
GATGTTTATTTTTGATACATTTTTGTAATAAATCATGTGGAAACATTTGTCGATGATTTCCAGCCAATTGTTCATTTTTTTTTTTCAATTCGTTCTGCATAGTAGAATTGGACTATATATAATCTGATAACTAATGTTTGGACTGAATACGTGATGGCTGAATACGTCGTGTTCCATCTCCGCTACCTGGTGTATCCACTGGCTTCCGGTCACGCTATGGCCAATCTTCTTCACTGACATTTTTACTAACGTATTAATGGGCGTATTCGATTAGGAGTGTCCGCGAACAGGACCATGGAGATGCGCAGAGGGCTTTGTTCTGAGAACAGCGCGGCCAATATAATGCGTTGTGTTCGGTTTTCGGAACATTAATGGCGGACGGTGATTCGGCGGGAACCAGCCTGTCAGTGATTACACCCACACCAGCCAAGGATGGCGACGGAAAAACTAGCTTTTATTTACATGCTTCACGAGGAATTCTCCCCATCCAATTACAAAATGCGACATCCAATTAAATTTTATTCAGAGAGAGAGAATCATCATTTATTCGACCAAGAAAACAACAATACAATATAGCATACGGCAAAAACGAACAAAATATAATCCCTGGCCGAGGAGACCACCATTATGACATAGTCGCTGGCATGGTGGCCACCTCAAAAGAAAAAAAAAGAAAAAAAAAATGAAAAAAAAAAGCGGAGAACGAGACTTCTATAAGGACAACGTGGTAAGATTTACCGACAGACACCATTACAATTCAATAGTACGTATGATATAAAAATAATAATTTGGGGGATTAGATCAAACGTAATATCTTTATAATTATTTGTGGCAGACATAACAATTAACTTTAAAACAGTCAACACAGTATCTATCAATAAGTCTTTATAGATGTAGAGTACCCCGCTATTGAATGGGTACGTCTCTTCGTTATTATTATTTTACTCATTCAAATAGGCTGGCAAAAATAAATATGCACCCAATTATTTACGTTACTTACGTTTTTCTGAGATCGCCGTATGGCCTTTGACCCTGTTAAACGCCACTGATTTCAACAGCAGTCTGGAAGAAAGTTAGGAAAAACATTTCTTCCTATGCCTTCGGGTCAAAATGGACAAGGAGGTCAGAATCGAAAACAACAAGCGTACCTACAGCCAAGTCATAACTGCATAATGTCACCGAATCATATACATCGCAACAACACGCTACGTTCATGAAAAAATTAAAAGAATAACGTTGTTGATTGCGAGCATAAAATTTATTTGATTTGTCACACAAAAGGATATTTATTAATTAAGCTCAAGGTGATAAAAGCTGTTTATGCATAACCCCGGACAAAAAACAATGGCTTAAATTTAGTTTCTGCCTAATTTCACAGCCTGCCACTCTCTTTCCTTTTCCGGCCTTCTCCGCTGCTGCTTCACCCGCCCCTCCTCCGCGCTTACCCCCGTCCACCGCCCCTTCCTCCCCCTCCCCCTCTCCGTACCCCGCCTCCTTCCCGTCCCCCGCCCCCTCCTCCGCCCCAGCCTCCAATGCCCCCTCCGCTGCCCCCTGCCCCTGCCCCTCCCCCTCCCCCGCCGCTGGTCGTGCCGGAGTAAGTGGCGTCGAAGCCTCTGTATGACAGGCTCGAGTCGCTGGTGAACGTGACAAACATCACGTTCCCTGAAACACAAGGACCGGTTATTAAAGCAGTCTGTAAAACAACAATTTCAACATAAAAGTGCGCGAACTAGTTTATCGAGCGCGGACGTCCTAGTGGGCCGCGGTCGACATCACCCATAATCCCGAACAGCGAACAGGCGTGCAGAGATATAAAGCCGGCCACCAACTTCTGCTCCGGTGAACAAATTTGCTTCTCTCCGGATACCCCCACAGGCTATCAGGATTTAAATTCAAGACAAAATAAATGCCAACTTACCGGAGGCTATGAATTCATCGGGCACTGTTTGGCCACTAAAGTTTCCCAGCAGCGCCGAGTTGCTGTCAGCGCCATCATAAACACGCACCGAGTCGAAGTCGAATCTTCCAGTTCAAAGCTGTTGAAGCTCAGGGTAGCAACCTGCAAAGGCATCAAACAAACGGATAATGACTAGTGAATTAGTCTGATTTCACTGAATGGATATAACGGGCCAATAAGATATAAATTCAGGGGCGGATGCAGGTATTTAAAAAGGGGGTTAGGGTCCATTGAAACTTGCGACCGGGGTGGGCGGGGGGGGGGGGGTGGGGGGATGCGGCTCTGAACAAAATTGTGATCACCAATATTTTCACGACCCGGGTGGGGTCTAGTAAAATCTTGCCAGGGGGGCGGGTTCACTCCTCAGATGGCCTACATTTTGCATTGAAACACGGCATTCTTCCTCAAAACACTGTTCTGTTTTAGATCTCAACCACGTGAACGGAATAGTGTATTAAATATTGAGCCTATTTGAAGTGCCGGATCCAGGACTTTGCAAGAAGGTATGTGGTGAGACCTTCATACAATAGTCAGAGAACTAGCGACACGTGCCGTTTTATAGCCTATGTACCACCAACATTGGGGGCGGGGGCTCGTGCTCTCTGTACCCCCTCTCCCGTGGATTTGCCATGGTAATGAATTAGAGAATACACCCATTCTATTAACTCTTTTAAACTTTGGTAAAAGAGCAATTGCGGTAGATGCATTGCGCAAACACTAGCCTCCCAGTGCCCCTTCCCATTGTCGCGATATGATCTACAGAGGTCCAAGCGTCTAACTAACGGCGTCAGACCATGCAGCCAACATACCAGTTGTCATCCACAGTGATCACCCACGCGCAGTCGCTGTTGTGTGGATAGGATGCGCTGGCACCAAATCCAGGCGAGGTCAAGGTTCCTGACCCCTCCAGAACCATCGGCTGGTCGTGTCCACATGCCACGTCATCACCTGGGAACGGAAGTAGACATTTAGGCGATATCCTTAAGCCATACTTAGCGCTACTCTACTTAGCGCTAAGTAGAACTTTAAATGGTTTGGCATTGGCTGTTTACACATTACACTGTGTCAATAACAAGTAGGAAGAAAGTCGTTTCGGACAGCATTGTGTCAATTAGGTGCAGGACGTCTGATTGATGTATCACCAATCAAGGCGGCGGTACATTTCATGATTGATGTTGCCTATTTAATTACTGTCACATCCATGGGCGGGAGACTATATTCGCTCTTGCCACAAAGTCTTACCACACCGCCCTAATTTAGCCGCCTTGATATAATATACCCTCAGTCTCCAGGACTGAAGGGCGTCGTTAGGGTAGTTTTCACCCTCAGAGTATCCAGAGGAGGAGAAGGTTCCGGATCCGTCCAGCAGGATGACGTCGTCACCTGTCATCCGGATGCAGGTGGGGATGGTAGATAGTAATGTTAATGTCTAATAATGTATATAAATACATAAAAGTGGATAAAAAAGAACGTCGTTTCGTGAATTTCTTATGTGTGAAATAAGGACCGGGACCGGATCACCTCAGTGACCGAGCTGTGAGAGAGTCCATTCCTCTGGACAGTTAATAAGGGTATCATCACTCCCCTTATTTTCTCTACTCCATATTCACAAACGTTTACTTACTTCCCCCCTCTCCGCCGTCTCCGCCGTCTCCGCCGTCTCCGCCACCCCCGCCACCCCCGCTATCCCCGCCGTCTCCGCCGTCTCCGCCGTCTCCACCGTCTCCGCCGTCTCCGCCACCCCCACCGTCTCCGCCACCCCCGCCAGCTCCGCCGTCTCCGCCACCCCCTCCAGCCCTCGTTCCATAGAACTGGGCTTCGAACCCTCGGCAGGTGAAGCTGCCATCACTGGTGAACGTGACGTACACGACACTCCCTGGAACACGTGGGGAGTTAAACAGCCAAGGGTATAAGGACAAAGGTTAAATGTCATATCCGACGTTGATTTCGGAACTCCAGCTCATGTCGCCATCGATACAGATACACAATCGATACCACACCTACAGCGTGTCAGGCTGGGATCACTGTTGTCTCAGGCTTGGTTCAAAACGTTTTCTAAAGGAGGTGGTGCATCATCTTAGGCTCGTTCTTTTCAGAAATGCAGGTTCTTTTTTTCATGTATGGCGAACTTGCTTATTCTCCCGCAACAACCTGTCTAAAAATGGTCCATGTTGTAGGGGGCTGATTTAGGCTGTAACGGATCACTTTAGGCAGTAGAAGATGATGCCATCTAGCGGCCTGTTTTGACAGTGGCTGGCTGGTTATTCAGGACGCTTTAACCACTTTTGGTCGTATCGCGTCAATGGGAGAAGGAAGGGAGAGTGGAGCCATGTCTCGGGGGTAACCCCCTACTCTTTACGAAGAAAGACATGGGATCTTTATCCTGGGACCACACAGACATGGCCACAGCAGGGCTCGAACCACCGCCCCACGTTCTAGCCCACTGAGCTGTCGCGCCGACCCTATTTGTCAGTGAAGCAGGTATCTTAATGTGTGTGGTGTGTTAATAGTGTAGTATAATATTTCACAGCTTATTTTGATATTTTCGGAGTTCCGCCGTACCGCTACTGATATTGAGCCAATGATATTCATGCCATGCCAAATGGCGGTAAAGGTTGGCGGTAAAGACGAGCGTCATGGATTCGGTCACTTCTGTTTGGACGACAACAGCAATTCTACTTTACGGAGGGATATGGTGTTTTTTAGGTTCAGTTTATATAGAGCTGTGTTAAAATTACCCAATTTGTGAACAGATATATTCACTTTGGCCAGAGTGGCCTGCTGAAATGCAAATTGCTGCTTCTCATGAATACTCGCAGAGCAAAGAGCGCGCTACCGGAAGTGCATTTGGGATTAAAAAAAGAGAGTGTAAACATTGGTGGAACCTCGCGTTTTTGAACTCATTTTAAGTGAGTGGTTAATTATATTTGAAATAAGTCTCAATTTCTTACATTTCGTGGCTCGTAATAGAAACGGTTCAACGGTGGACAGTCAGCGAAGTGATCCGCTAATGCCTGTGATCCGTTACTGCCCGACACACTGATGTCAAGTGATATCACTCCAAGATTTGCGGATGCATGCGACAATTTCACTTTCCGAAAACCTCACGTTTAAGATTAGTTACGTTGCGTTTAGTAATTCAACAATTTCGTCTAGTTAATATGGCGAATTTATCTTAACAACATTACCTCGCTGATGAATCAAAATTGCATCCAGTTACGACTTATGTGCAGGATGATTGCGTAGCTCACACGCTTCTCACAGTTGGTATTTGTGCTACACAAACCTGAGGCTGTGACGTCATCGGGCAGGGAATCTCCGCAGTATTCGGCCACCAGAGGCGCTTCTGTATCCGACCCGTCGTACACACGGACAGAGTCGAAACTACACCCGTCTTCAAGGTCAAAGGTCGTGAAGTGGATGACTACCCTCTGTCAATAAAGTCACGTTACATGGATTTATGGAGAACTGTGCTTTGCAAGAAGGTCATCGAATTGACGTATATGATCTTTGGCAATGAGCAATGCTGTGAAACTTTCCAACGAAAAGCTGTTGTATGGCCAGGGACTTGAAGAGTTCGCTCGGTCCATCTTCCATGGTAGAGCCCAGGAAATAGATTATTATGATACACAATGAGCGTGAGTTATTCGTTGAAACAATAGGTTGCTCTAACATGGACGAATGACCTTTCACTCGCGCCCATTGGACTCAAGTAGATGCGTTTTCTGGCAAGATACTTCACCTTTTGTCGCTGTTTGAACTAGTTATATTTCATGCGCGATGTTACTGAAAACACCAGTTATGCCGGTCATTTGGGGCAGTGAATTTGGAGTGTAAATCATGACATCGCCGCCGGGAATCGAACCCCCGACCACCGGTTTTGCATGCCCGGCAGCTTTCACTCATGGGCCGGTATTCATAAGCCACACGCAACATGCACGTACAGTGCGTTCTCGTCTTAGCCTTACCAACACGCTGTGGCTGTGCTCATGATCAAGAAATCCTATTCAATTGAATTTTAGCACTTTCTGAATTCAGAATATGCGCTTATTGACAGAATACTTTGATATTTTGAACCCGATAATCGCTCGACAATTGTTCAAGTATATTTGCGTATCCTGAGCGATAGCCACACACGGTGAATCAGCCAGGAGTCCACGCCTTCTATCTGTATAGACGGTAAGCGTATCGCTTGCGGATCCAGATCAGAGGATCCGGACACCCCGCTACACTGACCTCAGAGTCCGCCACCGTCAGTCTCCAGGACTGAAGGGCGTCGTTAGGGTAGTTTTCACCCTCAGAGACTCCAGGGGAGGAGAAGGTTCCGGATCCGTTCAGCAGGATGGCGCCGTCACCTGTCATCCGGATTGAAAGTCGGAATGGCAAATGGTGGTGTTAGTGTCTTAATTATAATGTATATAAATGAATAGAACCAAGAATATTTTGTTTCGGGATTTTCTTATTTGGGAAAGTGAACTGGATCACCTCAGCGCCCGAGCTGTGGGCGAGTCCATTCCTCTAGTCAGTTAATACCATCACTCGCCTTCTCAGTCTCTCGATATATTGCCAACATTAACCATTGCACGCCTCTCTTTGACCCTCTCTCCTCCTCTGGTGTTAACCTATATCCACCCTGTCTTATTATCCCCTTCCAATGCTTCACTTGACCCTCTCTCCTCCTCTGGTGTTAACCTATGTCCACCCTGTCTTACGATCCCCTTCCAATGCTTCACTTGACCCTCTCTCCTCCTCTGGTGTTAACCTATGTCCACCCTGTCTTACGATCCCCTTCCAATGCTTCACTTGACCCTCTCTCCTCCTCTGGTGTTAACCTATGTCCACCCTGTCTTACGATCCCCTTCCAATGCTTCACTTGACCCTCTCTCCTCCTCTGGTGTTAACCTATGTCCACCCTGTCTTACGATCCCCTTCCAATGCTTCACTTGACCCTCTCTCCTCCTCTGGTGTTAACCTATATCCACCCTGTCTTATGATCCCCTTCCAATGCTTCACTTGACCCTCTCTCCTCCTCTGGTGTTAACCTATGTCCACCCTGTCTTACGATCCCCTTCCAATGCTTCACTTGACCCTCTCTCCTCCTCTGGTGTTAACCTATATCCACCCTGTCTTACGATCCCCTTTCAATGCTTCACTTAACCCTCTCTCCTCCTCTGGTGTTAACCTATGTCCACCCTGTCTTACGATCCCCTTCCGACGCTTCACTTGACCCTCTCTCCTCCTGTGGTGTTAACCTATATCCACCCTGTCTTACGATCCCCTTCCAATGCTTCACTTGACGCTCTCTCCTTCTCTGGTGTTAACCTATATCCACCCTGTCTTACGATCCCCTTCCAATGCTTCACTTGACCCTCTGTCCTCCTCTGGTGTTAACCTATGTCCACCCTGTCTTACGATCCCCTTCCGACGCTTCACTTGACCCTCTCTCCTCCTCTGGTGTTATAAAACAAATTTTGTTTCGGGATTTTCTTATTTGGGAAAATGAACTGCATCACCTCAGCGCCCGAGCTGTGGGCGAGTTCATTCCTCTAGTCAGTTAATACCATCACTCGCCTTATCAGTCTCTCTATATATTACCAACATCATCAACCATTGCTTTTCTTTGACCCTCTCTCCTCCTCTGGTGTTAGCCTATGTCCACCATGTATTACGATCCCCTTCCAACGCTTCACTTGGTGACTAGAATTGGTGTCATTTCAAAACTTACTTTCATCTCTCCCCACCACTCCCCTTATTTTCTCTACTCCATATTCACAAACCTTTACTTACCTCCCCCCTCTCCGCCGTCGCCGCCACCCCCGCCCGACCCCAGTCCGTAGAACTGGGCTTCGAAGCCTGGGAGGGTGAAGCTGCTATCACTGGTGAACGTGACGTACACGACGTCCCCTGAAATATTGATCCATATATGGTCAAAGTTTTAAAAAGATCAGAGGTCAAGGAAAAAAGGCAAAGATCACGGGTCAAACAGGAAAAGTTTAAGGTCAAAGGACTAAGTTCGCAGGTCATGGTCACGGGTCAAAGCACAACATTTTATTGCCCAGGTCCGCCACTGATTTTTTACGATGCCTCCCAAAGAGGAGGGTGACCCTATGCTGCCGTTGTCGGCCAGCTCCATATTCTATTCGAGGGCGAAATATTATGGGCCCTGAAGTATTCCAAGTAGAGGACCCATGTCACTTCTAACATCACAGATATGACAAACATCAATCAAAAGATCCTCATGTTTTTAAAATTAAATGTATGCAACAATTCGACTGTGACAGTGCAACAATCATTCCAGTTAACATTACACAAGAGGGATTCCGTACAATAGCGTTTAAATTATTAATCTGACCGCCTATTAAGCTAATATCTGGGGTTTGGTTTATTATCATCTTTTTATGAATTTCCTTAATATTTTCAACAGCATAAAATGGAAAAGTATCTGTGCTTCTCAAACCTGAGGCTGTGACGTCAGCGGGTAAATTAGTGCCGCAGAATTCTGCCAGTAGGGGCGCTGCTGTATCCATCCCGTCGTACACACGCACCGAGTCATAATACGCGTCTTCAAGGTCAAAGGACGTGAAGTGAAGGACGACTCTCTGCGGAAAGGTCCAACAGTATCAACAGTCTAGCTATAGCATATTTCTTCGATTCAGGAGGTTGTCGGATACATGGAGGTTGCTGCGTACGTTAAGGTTTATCAATATGTTCAACTTTTATGGCCGCAGTATATGGCCTAAGCTGTACGGAAATAAACATACATTCAGATCAATATTTTCGATATAATGTAGAACAGAAATATAATTGATAGGTCAACATAAATTATTGCCGCAATATAGGACCAATATATGAAAGAAATGTTGGGCTCGACGTCCGAGTTAATTTTGCAATAAGATCGGTTGTTACTTGGGATGATGTGTTATGTTCTGATCACTTTAGCGTTCCATCAATGAAACTACAGCTTCGGGACACATGTTTGCGTTAAGTATTGTTACCTTACCCCGGTTACAGCTAACTGGGTGTACATATATCAATCTCATAGGCGTATCAGGCATATTACCCAGCCAGCATGGCATTATCGGCCCAACGTTGTTTTTAGGTAGGCAACGCAACCGTTTGCTAGTATACATAGGCGCAACGTAATACCGACCGTCATCTGCGCTCTGCACCCAACCGTTGGCAATGGAATGTTGGCCCAACATTGTGCCTACGTACCAGCGTACTGCCGTTAGCGCAATACACAGCGCCATCTAGCGAGTTTTTGAAGCGACACTTCCATGCGGCAATTTTCGAAGTGACTGTAAGTTATCGTGAATTTTGAGATTTTTATTCATGTGGCACATTATTATTGTCTTGTCGGTCTGCTTTATAGTATCGGATTATGTAATTTATGCACTGACTTAATTAGAACTGTAATATAATGGTACAGCGGAAGAAAACGGTCACTGAGTATGCAGTTCACTGACATTTCCTGTATTATCGCTCACACGAGTGCCTAGCTCTTTTGTTTTGGAGCTCTTTTATTAAATCAAACACTGTCAAACCAGTGCAAAACCTTCAGTCATGGGCAGGTGAATGTCATTAGACTTATTAGGGATGGGGCAAGGGGTATTTCCGTTTTTCAGGAAGGGGCTTTTCTTTTCGCTGTGAACTGGGAATGAGGAAAATAATTCTTCGTGAACTGGGAATGGGATATTAGCCGATAGGGGTCTCATTTTATAGCGAAAAGACACGTCTTTTCGCTGAAAAGACACGTCTTTTCGCTATAAAGTGAGACCGGCCGATAGCTGTGATCGAGTATTTTCATTAATCGTGAACTGGGAATTTTAATATTAAATAACTTTGAATTGGGAAATGGCCAATTTATATCATGTATCCGCCCCTTATTACACAAGGCATATAATTATGGAAAATATAAATGGATTATTCCTAGTGGTCCAAAAGAAGAAGGGTGCAGACAAATATAGAGAACACGTATCTGGGTGGGTAGTCAGAGCCATATATCTGCATTCTGAACTTCTATGTTGATGTGAATTATTTTCTCATGGAATTAAAGAGATCATTTTATTTAGTTAAGCCAAGTGGTTATAGTGTTACCTATAACAATATGCTGTTCACATTTTGTTTTACAGTCTGTTTAAATTTCATTGACAGTGACAGAGTATGATATTGCCCTCCTGCACGCTTCGGAGCGCGTGCAACAGCAGCAGGAGCACAATGGTGTGATGCTTGGCAAATTTGCCAGCATCTCAACATGACTTGCGCGCCAACCCCTCCGCCAGATGGAATGCCCTTCCCCATCCTGACTTTAGAAGCCCTACACACATTGGACGAGGTCCTCGCTAATGACGAGACCGTGTGGAAAACGGTATGCTGTAATATTTAACGATTAATGTTTTTTGCTGTTAAAGCCTGGCCACACAAAACACAGCTATATATCTCAGAGAACCCCCTTAGTCTATTGGTCAGTGTACTGGACTAGAGATCAAGGCATCCATGGTTTAGTGGACGGTCCCCATATGGGGCATATTTTATTCATCATCATTTTGTTGCCCCGAAAGCTTCCACTGGCCCAATTTTAGTCAAGTATGCACGAATAAGAGACCAGCATTTTCAGTTCTCATAGGTTTGTCCATGTTTTTGTATTGCTTTGTGTAATTTAATTTATGTCTATTTTATCTTCAGTTTGACTCTTTATTTTGCATATGTCCAATTAGGTCAGCAGCATCACCTTGATGGGCGTATTCACTGTCGACAAGACAGTGCAGCGTTTGATGGACTAAGTGCTGTCAAACAGTGTGGCAAAGCAAATACATTGGCAATGGAAGAGTGGGAAAGTGCCATTCCCTCGCCTAAACTTACGCCAGGTGGTGTATGGTAAGTGTGGCTGTATTCTTCTGATAAGATAAGGATTTCCACTTTACCCACTGTCTACTTAACTCATTTGCGTTACCTATTCAACGTGATATGACAGATCTGTCAAAAAATCCTGCGAACAGCAACTTATGAACAGTATCATTACTTTGTATGTGGCTACCACTGTATTGCCTTTAACAGGGTTCCAGAAATATTAAGCGAACAAAAAACATGTGTTAAGTATACCAGTATAGGTAAATGTTATTCATGCATATTATCGAACCAGCATGATATTTTAAACAGCTTTGCCATTGAGTCTACTTTGATTTAATTCAGGGGTTACTCGCAGCAACCCTACCAGTTGCGCCACAAATTCAGAGGTGGTGAAGAAGTGGCTGCGATTTGCTGGGGAGCGGGATGGCGGGCGACGAGAGCGTGACACAGCTGGCAAACGCAAGAATCAGGAATGAGTGGAAGCGACCGCATCTACGAGCGACCACCTCTATGAGCGGCCATGCACCTGTATGAGCGGTCGCGAGCGATTTTTTCAGACATTACGCGTCATGTATACCTATTAAGAATTCATGTATTGCACTTCATAAGGTTTTTGTCAATAAATTAGTGAACAACATTTGCAGTGGTTCAATAGTGGATCAATATCGGTAGAACGTCGGCAGCGCACATTGGCCCACTGTTGGCCTATGATTGGGCCATCGTTGGCAGCCAATGTTGGCCCAAGGTTGGGCCATTGTTGGCAGACAACGTTGAAACAATCATTCCCCAATGAGCACCCACTCGTTGGCCCAATGTTCTTTGCCAACATTGCGCCAACATTGCCGACAACGTCGTTTCACGGTTGGCAGATGGTTGCCATGCTGGCTGGGTAGTAGCCTTTCAAACCGCGCTGATTCACTTTCTTCCTCACTGGGGTGGACAAACTCATTGTTTGTATTACCCCACCGCCAGGGGTCTCCACTGACCTCAGTCTCCGCCACCGTGAGTCTCCAGGACTGAAGGGCGTCGTTAAGGTAGTTTTCACCCTCAGAGTATCCAGGGGAGGAGAAGGTTCCGGATCCGTCCAGCAGGATGACCCTGCCATCTGTCATCCGGATCAAAGTGGAAGGAGGGGGGAGGGAGGGGGGATGGGCGATTGTATATAATGACAAATATTAGTGCCTATTATGAAATGAATGTCTAGACAAAATATCCTTTGTCATGCTTTTAAACTGGGAAAGGTAATCTTCTCGCACTATCTTTCTATCAATGAGATCATAGACAAACTTAACTTTGAAAACAAACTGGCTCATATGCAAAGACTTCTTGATAATTGGAGAATAAGACATGTAACTCTCTTAGGGAGGATTAACATCTCTGTGAAAACTCTAGCTCTACCAATGATAACTTATCTGACGAGAGACATAGGATACTCGAAAAATATAAGCAAAGCAATTGAGGTGAGTTTTTTTAAAATTTGTTTGGAAAGGGGTGGATCGAGTAAACAGGCGCACACTGATAGGACCAAAAGCCAAAGGAGGTCTTGAAATAGTCGATGTGGAATCACGAGTCCAGGCTATTAAGGCATCATGGGTTCCAAGGATACTGACTGCGGTGATTGGGCGCGTCTTCCCAAAGGCTACCTGACCGTATATCCCACACTGTTGCTCAGTAATATGAACTTCCAAAACGAAGATGAGTTCCCTATCCCTATCCCTATCTTGGGTTATTATCTCTAACCCAAGACTTACAGTCGCAACTAATATTAAGTTATACAAGTTTAGGGAATTCTATTGTTACTAAATTGATCAGAAATTTATTAATCTAGTTGCTGAACGAAGATGGCGGGATGATGATTGTTTTAGCTTCTACAGGATCGCATCTTTTGTATTAGTGACCGTTTTATCGTAGAGTTTCATTTTAAGAGTTTCAATCGCTATCTATCATGTGGTTCTAACCTGTTCAAATGGAACAAACTTGAGAAAGCTCTCAAGGATGGACGGGACTTGAGAAAGCTCTAATGTTGGATGAATCAAGTGAAAGTTCTCAGAAAAGCACGAGACTTCAGAAAGCTCTCAGGGAAGGACAAGACGTGTTAAAGTTCTCAGGGAAGAACGAGACTTGTGAAGTTCTCATGGAAGGACGAGACTTGTGAATGCTCTAGGTTGGATGAGACTTGAGAAAGCTTTCAGGTTGGGCGAGACTTAAGAAAGTTCTCAGGGAAGGACGAGACTTGTGAAGTTCTCATGGAAGGACGAGACTTGTGAATGCTCTACAAGGTTGGATGAGACTTGAGAAAGTTTTCGAGACTTGAGAAAGTTCTCAGGGAAGGACGAGACTTGTGACAGCTTTAATGGACTGACGAGACTTCAGAAAGCTCTCCGGGAAGAACGAGACTTGAGAAAGCTTTAAGGGACTGACGTGAATTGAGAAAGCTCGAAGGGAAAGACTAGACTTGAGAAAGCTTTCAGGGAAGGATGAGACTTGAGAAAGCTCTCAAGGTTGGACGAATCAAGTGAAAGTTCTCAAGGAAGAACGACACTTGGGAAAGCTCTCAGGGAAGGATGAGATGTGTGAAAGTCCTCAGAGAAGAACGAGACTAGTGAAGTTCTCATGGCAGGACGAGACTTGTGAATGCCCTACAAGGTAGGACGAGACTTGTAAAAGTTCTCAGGGACGGACGAGACTTGTGACAGGTTTAAGGGACTGACGAAACTTCAGAAAGCTCTCAGGGAAGGACGAGACTTGAGAAAGCTTTCAGGTTGAACAAAACTTGTGAAACCACTCAGCGAAGGACCAGACTTTAGAAAGCTATGAGGGAAGGACGAGACTTGAAAAAAGCTCTCAGGGAAGGACGAGACCTGCGAAAGTTGCCAGTAAAGAACGAGCCTTGAGAAAGCTACCAGGGAAGGACGAGACTTGAGAAAGCTCTCAGGGAAGGACGAGACTTGAGAAAGCTCTCAGGGAGGACGAGAATCAAGAAAGCTCTCCGGGAAGGACGAGACATGTAAAAGCTCCCAGAAAAGGTCGAAACTTGAGAAAGCTCTCAGAGATTGAGGAGACTTGAGAAAGCTCTTAGGGAAGGACGAGACTTGAGAAAGCTCTCAGGGAAAGATGAGATTTGAGAAAGCTCTCAGGGAAGGACAAGACTTGTGAAAGCTCTCAGGGAAAGATGAGACTTGGTAACCTCTCAGAAAAAGATGAGACTTGAGAAATCTCTCAGGTAAGGACGAGATTTGAGAAAGCACTCAAGGTTGGACGAAAACTGTGAAAGTTCTCAGGGAAGGACGAGATTTGAGAAGCTCTCAAGGTTCGACGAAACTTGTGAAAGCCCTAAGGGAAGGACGAGACTCCAGAAAGCTCCCAGGGAAGGACGAGACTCCAGAAAGCTCTCAGGGAAGAACGAGACTGGAGAAAGCTGTCAGGGAACGGCAAGACTGGAGAAAGCACTTAGGGAACGACGAGACTTGAGAAAGCTTCCAGGGAAGAACGAGAGTGGCGAAAGGTCTCAGTGAGGAACGAGACCTGAGAAAGTTGTATGGGAAGAGCGAGACTTGAGAAAGCCCTCTGGGAAGGACGAGACTTGACAAAGCTCTCAGAAAACGACGAGAAAGCTCTCAAGGAAGAATTAGACTGGTGAAAGGTCTCAGGAAAGAACGAGACTTGAGAAAGTTCGCAGGTAAGAACGAGACGAGAAAGCTTTCAGAAAAGGACGAGACTTGAGAACGCTCTCAGCGAACGACGAGACCTGAAAAGTTCTCAGAAAAGAACGAGACTTGAGAAAGTACTCAGTGAAGGAAAAGACTTGATCAATCTCTCAGGGAAAAACGACAGCTTTGAGGGACTGACGAGACTTAAGAAAGCTCCCAGGGAGGGACGAGACTTGATGAAGCTCTCAGCGAACGACGAAACATGAAACGTTCTCAGGGAAGGACAAGACTTGAGAAAGCACTCAGGAAACGACGACACTTGACTAACGAGACTTAAGAAAGCTCCCAGGGAGGGACGAGACTTGACGAAGCTCTCAGCGAACGAAGAAACCTGAAACGTTCTCCAGGAACGACAAGACTTGAGATAGCTCTCAAGGAACGACGAGACTCGTGGAATGTTTTATCGAAGGACGAGACATGGGAAAGCTCTAAGGGAAGAACGAGACTTTAGAAAGCACTCGGGGAAGGAAGAGACTTGATAAGATCTCAATCAAGAACGAGACTTGAGAAAGCTCTCAGTTAAGGACGAGACTTGAGAAAGCTCTCAGGGAACGACGAGATATGTGAAAGGTCTCAGAGAAGGACGAGACTGGAGAAAGCTCTCAAGGTTGGACGAAACAAGTGAAAGTTCTCATGGAAAGACGAGAGTTGTGAATGCTCTACAAGGTTGGACGAGACTTGTGAATATTCTCAGAGAAGGACGAGACTTCTGACAGCTTTAAGGGACTGACGAGACTTAAGAAAGCTATCAGGGAAGGACGAGACTTGAGAAAGCTTTCAGGTTGAACGAAACTGGTGAAACCACTCAGGGAAGGACGAGACTTGAGAAAGCTCTCAGAGAAGGACGAGACTGGAGAAAACACTCAGGGAACGACGAGACTGGAGAAGGCTCTCTAGGTTGGACGAAGCAAGTGAAAGTTCTCAGAGAAGTACGAGACTTGTGAATATTCTCAAGGAACAACGAGACTTGTGAAAGTTATCATGGAAGGACGAGAGTTGTGGATGCTCTACAAGGTTGGACGAGACTTGTGAATGTTCTCAGAGAAGGACGAGATTTGTGACAGCTCTAAGGGACTGACGAGACTTAAGAAAGCTCTCAGGGAGGGACGAGACTTGATAAAGCTCTCAGCGAACGACGAGACTTGAAACGTTCTCAGGGAAGGACGAGACTTGAGAAAGCACTCAGGGAACGACGAGACTTGAGATAGCTCTCAAGGAACAACAAGACTTGAGATAGCTCTCAAAGAACGACGAGACTCCTGGAATGTTTTATCGAAAGACGAGACTTGGGAAAGCTCTAAGGAAAGAACGAGACTTGCAAAAGTTTTCAGGAAAGAACGAGACTTGAGAAAGCACTCGGGGAAGGAAGAGACTTGATCAGATCTCAATCAAGAACGAGACTTGGGAAAGCTCTCAGTTAAGGACGAGACTTGAGAAAGGTCTCAGGGAACGACGACATATGTGAAAGGTCTCAGGGAAGGACGAGACTGGAGAAAGCTCTCTAGGTTGGACGAAACAAGTGAAAGTTCTCATGGAAGGACGAGAGTTGTGAATGCTCTACAAGGTTGGACGAGACTTGTGAATGTTCCCAGAGAAGGAAGCTTTAAGGGACTGACGATACTTAAGAAAGCTCTCAGGGAAGGACGAGACTTGAGAAAGCTCTCAGCAAACGACGAGACTTGAAACGTTTTCTGGGAAGGACGAGACTTGAGAAAACACTCAGGGAACGACGAGACTTGAGATAGATCTTAAGAAATGACGAGACTCGTGGAATGTTTCATCAAAGGACGAGACTTGGAAAAGCTCTCAGGGAAGAACGAGACTTGAAAAAGTTTTCAGGAAAGAACGAGATTTGAGAAAGCACTCGGGGAAGGAAGAGACTTGATAAGATCTCAACCAAGAACGAGACTTGGGAAAGCTCTCAGTTAAGGACGAGACTTGAGAAAGCTCTCAGGGAAGGACGAAACTTGAGAAAGCTCTCAGGGAAAGATGAGACTTGGGAACCTCTCAGAGAAAATGTGACTTGAGAAAGCTCTCAGGGAAGGACGAGACATGTGAAAGCTCCCAGAAAAGGTCGAAACTTGAGAAAGCTCTCAGAGAATGACGAAACTTGAGAAAGCTCTCAGGGAAGGACGAGCATTGAGAAAGCTCTCAGGGAAAGATGAGATTTAAGAAAGCTCTCAGGGAAGGACAAGACTTATGAAAGCTCTCAGGGAAAGATAAGACTTGGTAACCTCTCAGAAAAAGATGAGATTTGAGAAATCTCTCAGGTAAGGACGAGACTTGAGAAAGCACTCAAGGTTGGACGAAACTTGTGAAAGCCCTAAGGGAAGGACGAGACTTGAGAAAGCTCTCAGGGAAGGACGAGACTTGAGAAAGTTCTCACGGAAGAACTAGCTTGGAGAAAGTTCTCAGGGAACGGCGAGACCTGATAATGCTCTCAAGGAAGGAGGAGACTTGAGAAAGCTCTCAGGGAAGGCCGAGAATCAAGAAAGCTCTCCGGGAAGGACGAGACATGTGAAAGCTCCAAGAAAAGGTCGAAACTTGAGAAGGCTCTCAGAGAATGACGAGACTTGAGAAAGTTCTCAGGGAAGGACGAGAATTGAGAAAGCTCTCAGGGAAAGATGAGATTTGAGAAAGCTCTCAGGGAAGGACAAGACTTGTGAAAGCTCTCAGGGAAAGATAAGACTTGGTAACCTCTCAGAAAAAAAAAGAGACTTGAGAAATCTCTCAGGTAAGGACGAGACTTGAGAAAGCACTCAAGGTTGGACGAAACTTGTGAAAGCCCTAAGGGAAGGACGAGACTACAGAAAGCTCTCAGGGAAGGACGAGACTTAAGAAAGTTCTCACGGAAGAACTAGACTGGAGAAAGCTCTCAGGGAACGGCGAGACTGGAGAAAGCACTTAGGGAACGACGAGACTTGAGAAAGCTTTCAGGGAAGAACGAGACTGGTGAAAGGTCTCAGTGAGGAACGAGACTTGAGAAAGTTCTATGGGAAGAGCGAGACTTGAGAAAGCTCTCTGGGAAAGACGAGACTTGATCAAGCTCTCAGGAAACGACGAGACTTGAGAAAGCTCTCAAGGAAGAATTAGACTGGTGAAAGGTCTCAGGTAAGAACGAGACGAGAAAGCTTTCAGGAAAGGACGAGACTTGAGAAAGCTCTCAACGAACGACGAGATCTGAAAAGTTCTCAGGGAAGGACGAGACTTGAGAAAACACTCATGGAACGACGAACGAGACTTAAGATAGCTCTCAGGGAACGACGAGACTCGTGGACTGTTTCATCGAAGGACGAGACTTGGGAAAGCTCTCAGGGAAGAACGAGACTTGAAAAAGTTCTCAGAAAAGAACGAGACTTGAGAAAGCACTCAGTGAAGGAAAAGACTTGATCAATCTCTCAGGGAAAAACGAGACTTGGGAAAGCTCTCAGGGAAGGACGAGAATGGAGAAACCTCTCTATGTTGGACGAAGCAAGTATAAATTCTCAGAGAAGAACGAGAGTTGTGAAAGTTCTCAGTGAAGAACGAGACTTGTGAAAGTTATCATGGAAGGACGAGAGTTGTGAATGCTCTACAAGGTTGGACGAGACTTGTGAATGTTCTCAGAGAAGGACGAGACTTGTGACAGCTATAAGGGACTGACGAGACTTAAGAAAGCTCTCAGAGAAGGACGTGACTTGAGAAAGCTTTCAGGTTGAACGAATCTTGTAAAATCTCTCAGAGAACGACCAGACTTGAGAAAGCTCTCAGGGAAGGGCGAGACTTGTAAAAGCTCTCAGGAAAAGACGAGACTTGAGAAAGCTCTCATGGAAGAATGAGACTTGTAAAAGCTCTCAGAGAAGGACCAGACTTGAGAAACCTCTCACGGAAAGACGAGACTTATAAAAGCTCTCAGGGAAGGACACGACTTGAGAAAACTACACGTCGTAAATGTCTCTGTTTGAGTTGCATTTTCAAGTACAAATTAAAAAATATTATCCAAGCTAGATTTCTTTAGATTGTTGTTCTGCTGTGCTAGGTCATGGGTAGATACTATCCCAACAATAAGAAAATTTTGTTGCAATTAGTTCCAGGTCCACCTCATGTGGTGCTAGAATGACCGGACCATAAAGAACGCGACGGTGTTAATGCGCAAACGGAACTTATCACTGTCAGTTCCCATGAAAGCTGAGACAGAAATTTTACATGAAAAGACCGAATATCGGATATCAAAACGCGTGGTTACAACCAGCTTATGCACCATACAAGGACTGTTCGGCTACTCTGTTTGCTTGACATTGCGACCCGAACGGCGGCGTGACTTGGTCACGGGGGGACTTTTGTCGACGGCGCACGTGGCGCGTTCCTTGACACTTAGGTCGTATACCTGGCATATGAGAGTGTTTGGGGCCGGGTCTGGGCTAGGCTCATGGGAGTGGGGGTTGGGAGGGGTAATCATTGTAAGGGGAGATGTTTTTACCGAGGCGTTGTCTCAACCCGGATACGGGTCGGTGTCTTAAATCACAGTAAACGTCTTAGCCTAACATACAAACCTGTTATGATACCGGGCGCATTTCTTTGGTACCCCGGGTGTATCCCTACGCTGGATCGAATACGCACATTACGCATCGGTTCACCGCCCGACACTTCTTTCACCCGAGTATGGATGCGCGCGCATGCATTCGGTATGCCGATGTGCCCCGTTCTAAAGAGCACGGGGCATTCGGGAGAAGATGGCTGCTGATTGAAAGGTGATGAAGAGTAGGTTGGTTCCAGTGCCTTAATGTGCACCGGGTGTGAACGGTGTGTGCATTTCATTGGAATAGGCATATCCCTATCGGCATACTCGGAAGTTCCCTGTCACGTGTTGCGGGCCCAGGGCGGGATACCGAACCTGGCCCAAAGAAATGCGCCCTCTATCTCTGGTTCACAGAGATCCAATTTCCAGTCTTATTGTAGAGAAAACTATGGCGGATCCAGGGGTGAGCAGGGGGCCAGGAGAACCCCCCTCCCCCCTACCTGAGATCCAACCTCCCTCCCATCCATCCCCATTTTCGATCCACCCCCTCCCATACAACCCACCTCTTATCCACCCCCTCACATCCAGCCCCCTGCCATCCCCTCCCTGCCATCCACCTCCACTCCCATCCACCCTCTTTCCATCTCATTCGCCCCCCGTCTCAGCCATCCCCCTCCCATCCACCCCCCGTCCCATCCAACCCACTCCTATCCCCTCCCTCCCATCCACCGTCCCTCCCCCCCCCCCCCCCACGCACCAGATGACGTTTATAAGGCGAGCGCGGCATCAGTGCGAGAAGGAAGCAGGCTGTGTGGGGACTACGCCAGCGGTATCTGTCCCTGTCTCTGTTGTCTGGCAGACTCCCCTCCGAGACAGAGTGTGACGCACCCCGAGTAAGGCACCCCCTCTCAGGTATCGCCGTCAACAGACAGTAACACACATTAATTGTAAGTATTAACAATGTTATTTTGCAGCGACCCGTGGCGTCTTGTTCCTATGCATGTATCGCTTGTTGTAGCGTCTTGTTTCCATGTACGTATTTGCAGTTGTAGCGTCCCGTTGTCATGTACATATCGCGTGTTGCAGCGTCCCGTTGTCATGTACATTTTGGCTTTTGTACATCTTGTTTCTATGCACGTATCGGCCTGTTTTTGTGGTCCAGTTTTCGTAGATTTTCATACATATCTGGCCTCATCAGGGACAGATCTAGGAATTTACAAAGGAGGGGCTGTTCTCTGCGATCGGGGCGGGGGAGGGGAGGGGGCGGGGTGCCCGGAGAATTTCAGGGCTTACAACACACAAAACATTCACAACATTCAGGCGCCACGTGGGATTTGTTGTCGTGATCCGGATGCGGCCGGAAGTGCTTACACATGACACTAGATTACTGGCTCATACACAACTCCACTTCCATGTGGCGTGGGCCGAGTATTCTGGAGGCGGGAGCGGTTGATCGTTTTTCGATGTGCGTCGCCCTCAGGCCACAATTCTCTTGACTTGGGTCGGATGTGGTCATCAGACGTAGGTCGGATTTGGGTCGGATTTGGGTCGGTTTTGCGTCCGATTTGGGTCGGATTTGGGTCGGATTTGGGTCGGATTTGGGTCCGACTTGGGTCCCACTTGGGTCCCACTTGGGTCGGGCTTGGGTCGGATGTGGTCAGACTTGGGTCGAATTTGAGTCAACCTTGGATAGGATTTGGGTCGGATTTGGTCTAGAGATCCAACGCTATGGAGCACGCTATCTGTTGGGGTGGATGGATCGGTCTAGACAACAGACACCATTGTTCCACCCTGAACAATATCATGTAAGTGTCTCAGTGTCATTAGATTTAATCTATCATGGTCCCGAGGTAACTTATGGAGTGATAAGGTACCATACACCCGGCTATTATTGCTTTAAATTGTTTGCTCTTTCGATATTTTTGCTCATCCCTGGCCAGTTGTTGTTGTCGGGCGATCATGCATGGCTATTTTCATAACATAAGCGAATGCCGTGTTTGCCAAAACGCCCCAAGATCAACTAATGGCAACGCTCACGAGCCTGTGGCCGAAGAAACGCCAAGGACTTCAATGCCCTTCTTGTGACCTCTGCGTGCAAACCATGGAGAGGACTTCTTACGACGATTCTATGGAACGCCCTGCTTTATTACATACCGTATTTTGTTCGATGCTTGTTACTGTGAATGGCAGAACGCAAATCTTTCGTTCAAGCTATTCATGTTCATGATATATGTACCGCTGGGACAGATAACTGTGGCTACAAATAGCCAAATACATAAAATATATGACGTATACGTGCAAAACTATGGACATGACATATTGGTCTGGGCCCGTGTAGACAGTGACATTGCAGTCCGCTGGTCGGAGGAAAGTTAAAAAAGCAAATAATGTAAAATACGGGACTGTAAAACTACTTACGCACAATTAAAGGTAACCTAAATTACCTAGATGACACCACATCCATATAGTCAGTAGGACACATCTAGTCAAAAGAACACCTCTAGTCAAAAGGAGACCTCTAGTCAGTAGAACACCTCTAGTCAGTAGGACACCTCTAGTCAGTAGGACACATCTAGTCAATAGAACACTTCCGATCATTAGGAAACCTATAGTCAGTAGGACAGCTCTAATCAGTAGGACACCTGTAGTTAGTAGGACACCTCTAGTCAGGAGGACACCTCTAGCCAGTTGGACACCTCTAGTCAGTAGGACACCTCCAGTCATTATGACATCTCTAGCCAGTAGGATATCGCTAGTCTGTAGGACACCTCTAGTCATTAGGACACCTCTAGTCAGTAGGACACATCTAGTCGGTAGGACACCTCTAGTAAGTAGGACACCTCCAGTCATTATGAAATTTTTAGCCCGTAGGATATCGCTAGTCAGTAGGACACTTCTAGTCAGTAGGACACCTCTAGCCAGTAGGACTCCTCTAGTCAGTATGACATATATAGTCAGTAGGACACCTCTACTCAGTAGGACACCTCTAGTCAGTAAGATACCTCTAGTCAAAAGGACAGCTCTAATCAGTAGGACACCAGTAGTTAGTAGGACATCTCTAGTCAGGAGGTCACCTCTAGTCAGA
Source organism: Arenicola marina (assembly GCA_964019135.1). Taxonomy (NCBI): domain Eukaryota; kingdom Metazoa; phylum Annelida; class Polychaeta; family Arenicolidae; genus Arenicola; species Arenicola marina. The sequence continues at coordinate 309,333 of OZ025264.1, read as the reverse complement.
AGGACAATTCTAGTCAGTTGGACACTGTTAGTCAGTAGCACACATCTAGTCAGTAGGACACTTCTATTCAGTTGGACATCATTACTGACAAGGACACCTCTAGTCAGCAGGACACCTCTAGCCAGTAGGACACCTCTAGTCAGTATGAAACCTCTAGTCAGTAGGATACCTCTACTCAGTAGGACACCTCTAGTCAGTAGGACACCTCTAGTCAAAAGGACAGCTCTAAACAGTAGGACACCAGTAGTTAGTAGGACACCTCTAATCAGGAGGTCACCTCTAGTCAGAAGGACACCTCTAGTCAGTAGGACACCTCTATTTAGTAGGACATCTCTAGTCAGTAGGACACCTCTAGTAAGTAGGACACCTCCAGTCATTATGAAATTTCTAGCCCGTAGGATATCGCTAGTCAGTAGGACACCTCTAGTCAGTAAGACACCTCTAGCCAGTAGGACACCTCTAGTCAGTATGACATATATAGTCAGTAGGACACCTCTACTCAGTAGGACACCTCTAGTCAGTAGGATACCTCTAGTCAAAAGGACAGCTCTAATCAGTAGGACACCAGTAGTTAGTAGGACATCTCTAGTCAGGAGGTCACCTCTAGTCAGAAGGACAATTCTAGTCAGTTGGACACTGTTAGTCAGTAGGACACATCTAGTCAGTAGGACACTTCTATTCAGTTGGACATCATTACTGAGAAGGACACCTCTAGTCAGCAGGACACCTCTAGAAAGTAGGACACCTCTAGTCAGTATGAAACCTCTAGTCAGTAGGACACCTCTAATCAGTAGGACACCTCTAGTCAGTAGGACACCTCTAGTCAAAAGGACAGCTCTAAACAGTAGGACACCAGTAGTTAGTAGGACACCTCTAGTAAGGAGGTCACCTCTAGTCAGAAGGATACCTCTAGTCAGTAGGACACCTCTAGCCAGTAGGACACCTCTAGTCAGTAGGAAACCCCTAGTCAGTAGGACACCTATACTCAGTAGGAGACCTCTAGTCAGCAGGACACCTCTACTCAGTAGGACACCTCTAGTCATTAGGACACCTCTACCCAGTAGGACACCTCTAGTCATTAGGATACCTTTAGTCAGTAGGATACCTTTAGTCAGTAGGACATCTCTAGTCAGTAGGACACCTCTAGTCAGTAGGAAGCATCCAGTCAGTAGCGCACCTCTACTCAGTAGGACACCTCAACTCAGTAGGACATTACTAGTCAGTAGGACACCTCTAGTCAATAGGACACATCTACTCGGTAGAACACCTCTAGTCAGTAGGACACCTCTACGCAGTAGGACACCTCTACTCATTAGGACACCTCTACTTAGTAGGACACCTCTACTCAGTAGGACACCTCTAGTCAGTAGGACACCTCTAGTCAGTAGGACACCTCTAGTCATTAGGATACCTTTAGTCAGTAGGACACCTCTACTCATTAGGACACCTCTACTTAGTAGGACACCTCTACTCAGTAGGACACCTCTAGTCATTAGGATACCTTTAGTCAGTAGGACACCTCTAGTCAGTAGGACACCTCTAGTCAGTAGGACGCATCCAGTCAGTAGCGCACCTCTACTCAGTAGGACACCGCTACTCATTAGGACACCTCTACTTAGTAGGACACCTCTAGTCATTAGGATACCTTTAGTCAGTAGGGCACCTCTAGTCAGTAGGATACCTTTAGTCAGTAAGACACCTCTAGTCAGTAGGACACCTCTAGTCAGAAGGACGCATCCAGTCAGTAGCGCACCTCTACTCAGTAGGACACCACAACTCAGTAGGACACTACTAGTCAGTACGACACCTCTAGTCAATAGGACACATCTAGTCGGTAGAACATCTCTAGTCAGTAGGACACCTCCACTCATTAGGACACCTCTACTTAGTAGGACACCTCTACTCAGTAGGACACCTCTAGTCAGTAGGACACCTCTACTCAGTAGGACACCTCTAGTCAGCAGGACACCTCTAGTCAGTAGTACACCTCTAGTTAGTAGGACACCTCTATTAGGTAGGACACCTCCAGTCAGTAGGACACCTCTACTCAGTAGGGCACCTCTAGTCAGCAGGAAACCTCTACTCAGTAGGACACCTCTAGTCATTAGGACACCTCTAGTCAGTAAGACACCTCTAGTCATTAGGATACCTTTCGTCAGTAGGACACCTCTAGTCAGTAGGACACCTCTAGTCAGTAGGATGCATCTAGTCAGTAGCACACCTCTACTCAGTAGGACAAGTCTAGTCAGTAGGACACTTCTATGCAGTAGGACACCTCTAGTCAATAGGAAACATCTAGTCGGTAGAACACCTCTAGTCAGTAGGACACCTCTACCCAGTAGGACACCTCTACTCATTAGGACACCTCTACTCAGTAGGACACCTCTACTCAGTAGGAAACCTCTAGTCAGTAGGACACATCTAGTCAGTTGGACACTTCTAGTCAGTAGTACACCTCTAGTTAGCAGGACACCACTAGTCAGTAGGACACCTCTAGTCAGCAGGACACCTTTACTCAGTAGGACACCTCTAGTCAGTAGGATACCCTTAGTCAGTAGGACACCTCTAGTCAGGAGGTCACCGCTAGTCAGAAGGACACCTCTAGTCAGTAGGACACCTCTATTTAGTAGGACATCTCTAGTCAGTAGGACACCTCTAGTCAGTAGGACACCTCTACTCAGTAGGACACCTCTAGTCAGTAGGACACTTCTAGCCAGTAGGACACTTCTAGTCAGTAGGAAACCCCTAGTCAGTAGGACACCTCTACTCAGTAGGACACCTCTAGTCATTAGGACACCTCTACCCAGTAGGACACCTCTAGTCATTAGGATACCTTTAGTCAGTAGGGCACCTCTAGTCAGTAGGGCACCTCTAGTCGGTAGGACACCTCTAGTCAGTAGGATACCTTTAGTCAGTAGGACATCTCTAGTCAGTAGGACACCTCTAGTCAGTAGGACGCATCCAGTCAGAAGCGCACCTCTACTCAGTATGACACCGCACCTCAGTAGGACATTACTAGTCAGTAGGACACCTCTAGCCAACAGGACACATCTAGTCGATAGAACACCTCTAGTCAGTAGGACACCTCTACCCAGTAGGACACCTCTACTCATTAGGACACCTCTACTTAGTAGGACACCTCTACTCAGTAGGACACCTTTAGTCAGTAGGACACCTCTACTCAGTATGACACCTCTAGTCATTAGGATACCTTTAGTCAGTAGGACACCTCTAGTCAGTAGGACACCTCTAGTCAGTAGGACGCATCCAGTCAGTAGCGCACCTCTACTCAGTAGGACACCTCTACTCACTAGGACAACTCTACTTAGTAGGACACCTCTAGTCATTAGGATACCTTTAGTCAGTAGGGCACCTCTAGTCAGTAGGACACCTCTAGTCATTAGGATACCTTTAGTCAGTAGGACACCTCTAGTCAGTAGGAAACCTCTAGTCAGTAGGACGCATCCAGTCAGTAGCGCACCTCTACTCAGTAGGACACCTCAACTCAGTAGGACACTACTAGTCAGTAGGACACCTCTAGTCAATAGGACACATCTAGTCGGTAGAACACCTCTAGTCAGTAGGACACCTCTACCCAGTAGGATACCTCTACTCATTAGGACACCTCTACTTAGTAGGACACCTCTACTCAGTAGGAAACCTCTAGTCAGTAGGACACCTCTAGTCAGTAGGACACCTCTACCCAGTAGGATACCTCTACTCATTAGGACACCTCTACTTAGTAGGACACCTCTACCCAGTAGGATACCTCTACTCATTAGGACACCTCTACTCAGTAGGACACCTCTAGTCAGTAGGAAACCTCTAGTCAGTAGTACACCTCTAGTTAGTAGGACACATCTAGTCAGTAGGACACCTCTAGTCAGTAGGACACCTCTACCCAGTAGGGCACCTCTACTCAGTAGGACACCTCTAGTCAGTAGGACGCATCTAGTCAGCAGCACACCTCTACTCAGTAGGACAAGTCTAGTCAGTAGGACACTTCTAGTCAGTAGGACACCTCTAGTCAATAGGACACATCAGTAGGACACCTCTACTCATTAGGACACCTCTACTCAGTAGGACACCTCTACTCAGTAGGACAAGTCTAGTCAGTAGGACACTTCTATGCAGTAGGACACCTCTAGTCAATAGGAAACATCTAGTCGGTAGAACACCTCTAGTCAGTAGGACACCTCTACCCAGTAGGACACCTCTACTCATTAGGACACCTCTACTCAGTAGGACACCTCTACTCAGTAGGAAACCTCTAGTCAGTAGGACACATCTAGTCAGTTGGACACTTCTAGTCAGTAGTACACCTCTAGTTAGCAGGACACCACTAGTCAGTAGGACACCTCTAGTCAGCAGGACACCTTTACTCAGTAGGACACCTCTAGTCAGTAGGATACCCTTAGTCAGTAGGACACCTCTAGTCAGGAGGTCACCGCTAGTCAGAAGGACACCTCTAGTCACTAGGACACCTCTATTTAGTAGGACATCTCTAGTCAGTAGGACACCTCTAGTCAGTAGGACACCTCTACTCAGTAGGACACCTCTAGTCAGTAGGACACTTCTAGCCAGTAGGACACCTCTAGTCAGTAGGAAACCCCTAGTCAGTAGGACACCTCTACTCAGTAGGACACCTCTAGTCATTAGGACACCTCTACTCATTAGGACACCTCTACTCAGTAGGACACCTCTACTCAGTAGGAAACCTCTAGTCAGTAGGACACATCTAGTCAGTTGGACACTTCTAGTCAGTAGTACACCTCTAGTTAGCAGGACACCACTAGTCAGTAGGACACCTCTAGTCAGCAGGACACCTTCACTCAGTAGGACACCTCTAGTCAGTAGGATACCCTTAGTCAGTAGGACACCTCTAGTCAGGAGGTCACCGCTAGTCAGAAGGACACCTCTAGTCAGTAGGACACCTCTATTTAGTAGGACATCTCTAGTCAGTAGGACACCTCTAGTCAGTAGGACACCTCTACTTAGTAGGACACCTCTACTCAGTAGGACACCTTTAGTCAGTAGGACACCTCTACTCAGTATGACACCTCTAGTCATTAGGACACCTTTAGTCAGTAGGACACCTCTAGTCAGTAGGACACCTCTAGTCAGTAGGACGCATCCAGTCAGTAGCGCACCTCTACTCAGTAGGACACCTCTACTCACTAGGACAACTCTACTTAGTAGGACACCTCTAGTCATTAGGATACCTTTAGTCAGTAGGGCACCTCTAGTCAGTAGGACACCTCTAGTCATTAGGATACCTTTAGTCAGTAGGACACCTCTAGTCAGTAGGAAACCTCTAGTCAGTAGGACGCATCCAGTCAGTAGCGCACCTCTACTCAGTAGGACACCTCAACTCAGTAGGACACTACTAGTCAGTAGGACACCTCTAGTCAATAGGACACATCTAGTCGGTAGAACACCTCTAGTCAGTAGGACACCTCTACCCAGTAGGATACCTCTACTCATTAGGACACCTCTACTTAGTAGGACACCTCTACTCAGTAGGAAACCTCTAGTCAGTAGGACACCTCTACTCAGTAGGACAACTCTAGTCAGTCCGGGCACCTCTAGTCACTAGGACACCTCTACTCAGTAGGACACCTCTAGTCAGTAGGACACCTCTAGTCAGTAGTACACCTCTAGTTAGTAGGACACATCTAGTCAGTAGGACACCTCTAGTCAGTAGGACACCTCTACCCAGTAGGGCACCTCTACTCAGTAGGACACCTCTAGTCAGTAGGACGCATCTAGTCAGTAGCACACCTCTACTCAGTAGGACAAGTCTAGTCAGTAGGACACTTCTAGTCAGTAGGACACCTGTAGTCAATAGGACACATCAGTAGGACACCTCTACTCATTAGGACACCTCTACTCAGTAGGACACCTCTACTCAGTAGGAAACCTCTAGTCAGTAGGACACATCTAGTCAGTTGGACACCTCTAGTCAATAGGACACTTCTAGTCAGTAGGACACCTCTAGTCAGCAGGACACCTCTACTCAGTAGGACACCTCTAGTCAGTAGGATACCTTTAGTCAGTAGGACACCTCTAGTCAGTAGGACACCTCTAGTCAGTAGGACGCATCTAGTCAATAGGACACTTCTAGTCAGTAGGACACCTCTAGTCAGTATGACACCTCTAGTCAGTAGCACACCTCTACTCAGTAGGACACCTTTAGTCAGTAGGACACCTCTACTCAGTAGGACACCTTTAGTCAGTAGGATACCTCTACTCCGTAGGACACCTCTACTCAGTAGGACACCTCTACTTAGTAGGACACCTCTACTCAGTAGGACACCTCTAGTCAGTAGGACACCTCTACTCAGTAGGATACCTCTAGTCAGTAGGACACATCTAGTCAGCAGGACACCTCTAGTCAGTAGGACACCACTACCCAGTAGGACAGCTCTACTCATTAGGACACCTCTACTCAGTAGGACACCACTAGTCAGTAGGACATCTCTAGTCAGCAGGACACCTCTAATGAGTAGGACACCTCTAGTCATTAGGATACCTTTCTTCAGTAGGACACCTCTAGTCAGTAAGACATCTCTAGTCATTAGGATACCTTTAGTCAGTAGGACACCTCTAGTCATTAGGATACCTTTCTTCAGTAGGACACCTCTACTCAATAGGAAGCCTCTAGTCAGTAGGACACCTCTAGTCAGTTGGACACCTCTAGTCAGTAGTACACCTCTAGTTAGTAGGACACCACTAGTCAGTAGGATACCTCTAGTCAGTAAGACACCTCTAGTCATTAGGATACCTTTAGTCAGTAGGACACCTCTAGTCAGTAGGACGCATTCAGTCAGTTGCGCACCTCTACTCTGTAGGACACCTCAACTCAGTAGGACACTACTAGTCAGTAGGACACCTCTACTTAGTAGGACACCTCTCCTCGGTAGGGCACCTCTAGTCAGTAGGACACCTCTACTCTGTAGGACACCTCTAGTCAGTAGGACACCCCTAGTCAGTAGGATACCTCTAGTCAGTAGGACACATCTAGTCAGTAGGACACCTCTACTCCATAGGGCACCTCTAGTCAGTAGGACACCTCTACTCAGTAGGACACCTCTAGTCAGTAGGACACCTCTAGTCATTAGGATACCTTTAGTCAGTAGGACACCTCTAGTCAGTAGGACACCTCTAGTCAGTAGGACGCATCTATTCAGTAGCACACCTCTACTCAGTAGGACACTTCTAGTCAGTAGGACACTTCTAGTCAGTAGGACACCTCTAGTCAGTAGGACGCATCTATTCAGTAGCACACCTCTACTCAGTAGGACACTTCTAGTCAGTAGGACACCTCTAGTCAGTAGGACGCATCTATTCAGTAGCACACCTCTAGTCAGTAGGACACCTCTACCCAGTAGGACACCTCTACTCATTAGGACACCTCTACTCAGTAGGACACCTCTACTCAGTAGGAAGCCTCTAGTCAGTAGGACACATCTAGTCAGTTGGACACCTCTAGTCAGTAGTACACCTCTAGTTAGTAGGACACCACTAGTCAGTAGGACACCTCTAGTCAGTAGGACACCTCTACTCAGTAGGACACCTTTAGTCAGTAGGACACCTCTAGTCAGTAAGACACCTCTAGTCAGCAGGACACCTCTAGTCAGTAGGACACCTCTAGTCATTAGGATACCTTTAGTCAGTAGGACACCTCTAGTCAGTAGGACACCTCTAGTCAGTAGGACACATCTAGTCAATAGGACACTTCTAGTCAGTAGAACACCTCTAGTCAGTAGCACACCTCTAGTCAGTAGCACACCTCTACTCAGTAGGACACCTTTAGTCAGTAGGACACCTCTACTCAGTAGGACACCTTTAGTCAGTAGGATACCTCTACTCAGTAGGACACTTCTACTCAGTAGGACACCTCTAGTCAGTAGGACACATCTAGTCTGTAGGACACCTCTAGTCAGTAGGACACATCTAGTCAGTAGCACACCTCCTGTCAGTAGGACACCTCTAGTTAGTAGGACAACTCTAGACAGGAGGTCACCTCCAGTCATTAGGACACATCTAGTCAATAGGACACCTCTAATCAGTAGGACACCAGTATTCAGTAGGACACCTCTAGTCAGTAGGACACCTCTAGTCAGTAGGACACCTCTAGTCAGTAGGACACCTCTAGTCATTCGGACACCTCTAGTCAGTAAGACACCTCTATTCATTAGGATACCTTTAGACAGTATGACACCTCTAGTCAGTAGGACACCTTTAGTCAGTAGGACACCTCTACTCAGTAGGACAAGTCTAGTCAGTAGGACACTTCTAGTCAGTAGGACACCTCTAGTCAATAGGACACATCAGTATGAAACCTCTACTCATTAGGACACCTCTACTCAGTAGGAAACCTCTAGTCAGTAGGACACATCTAGTCAGTTGGACACATCTAGTCAGTAGTACACCTCTAGTCAGTAGGACACATCTAGTCAGCAGGACACCTCTACTCAGTAGGACACCTCTAGTCAGTAGGATACATGTAGTCAGTAGGACACCTCTAGTCAGTAGGACACCTCTAGTCAGTAGGACGCATCTAGTCAATAGGACACTTCTAGTCAGTAGGACACCTCTAGTCAGTATGACACCTCTAGTCAGTAGCACACCTCTACTCAGTAGGACACCTTTAGTCAGTAGGACACCTCTACTCAGTAGGACACCTTTAGTCAGTAGGATACCTCTACTCAGTAGGACACCTCTACTCAGTAGGACACCTCTACTTAGTAGGACACCTCTACTCAGTAGGACACCTCTAGTCAGTAGGACACCTCTACTCAGTAGGACACCTCTAGTCAGTAGGACACCTCTAGTCAGTAGGACACCTCTAGTCAGTAGGACACCTCTACTCAGTAGGACACCTCTAGTCAGTAGGACACCTCTAGTCAGTAGGACACCTCTAGTCAGTAGGACACCTCTACCCAGTAGGACACCTCTACTCATTAGGACACCTCTACTCAGTAGGACACCACTAGTCAGTAGGACACCTCTACTCAGTAGGACACCTCTAGTCAGTAGGACACCTCTAGTCATTAGGATACCTTTAGTCAGTAGGACACCTCTAGTCAGTAGGACACCTCTAGTCAGTAGGACGCATCTATTCAGTAGCACACCTCTACTCAGTAGGACACTTCTAGTCAGTAGGACACTTCTAGTCAGTAGGACACCTCTAGTCAGTAGGACGCATCTATTCAGTAGCACACCTCTACTCAGTAGGACACTTCTAGTCAGTAGGACACCTCTAGTCAGTAGGACGCATCTATTCAGTAGCACACCTCTAGTCAGTAGGACACCTCTACCCAGTAGGACACCTCTACTCATTAGGACACCTCTACTCAGTAGGACACCTCTACTCAGTAGGAAGCCTCTAGTCAGTAGGACACATCTAGTCAGTTGGACACCTCTAGTCAGTAGTACACCTCTAGTTAGTAGGACACCACTAGTCAGTAGGACACCTCTAGTCAGTAGGACACCTCTACTCAGTAGGACACCTTTAGTCAGTAGGACACCTCTAGTCAGTAAGACACCTCTAGTCAGCAGGACACCTCTAGTCAGTAGGACACCTCTAGTCATTAGGATACCTTTAGTCAGTAGGACACCTCTAGTCAGTAGGACACCTCTAGTCAGTAGGACACATCTAGTCAATAGGACACTTCTAGTCAGTAGAACACCTCTAGTCAGTAGCACACCTCTAGTCAGTAGCACACCTCTACTCAGTAGGACACCTTTAGTCAGTAGGACACCTCTACTCAGTAGGACACCTTTAGTCAGTAGGATACCTCTACTCAGTAGGACACTTCTACTCAGTAGGACACCTCTAGTCAGTAGGACACATCTAGTCTGTAGGACACCTCTAGTCAGTAGGACACATCTAGTCAGTAGCACACCTCCTGTCAGTAGGACACCTCTAGTTAGTAGGACAACTCTAGACAGGAGGTCACCTCCAGTCATTAGGACACATCTAGTCAATAGGACACCTCTAATCAGTAGGACACCGGTATTCAGTAGGACACCTCTAGTCAGTAGGACACCTCTAGTCAGTAGGACACCTCTAGTCAGTAGGACACCTCTAGTCATTCGGACACCTCTAGTCAGTAAGACACCTCTAGTCATTAGGATACCTTTAGACAGTATGACACCTCTAGTCAGTAGGACACCTTTAGTCAGTAGGACACCTCTACTCAGTAGGACAAGTCTAGTCAGTAGGACACTTCTAGTCAGTAGGACACCTCTAGTCAATAGGACACATCAGTATGAAACCTCTACTCATTAGGACACCTCTACTCAGTAGGAAACCTCTAGTCAGTAGGACACATCTAGTCAGTTGGACACATCTAGTCAGTAGTACACCTCTAGTCAGTAGGACACATCTAGTCAGCAGGACACCTCTACTCAGTAGGACACCTCTAGTCAGTAGGATACATGTAGTCAGTAGGACACCTCTAGTCAGTAGGACACCTCTAGTCAGTAGGACGCATCTAGTCAATAGGACACTTCTAGTCAGTAGGACACCTCTAGTCAGTATGACACCTCTAGTCAGTAGCACACCTCTACTCAGTAGGACACCTTTAGTCAGTAGGACACCTCTACTCAGTAGGACACCTTTAGTCAGTAGGATACCTCTACTCAGTAGGACACCTCTACTCAGTAGGACACCTCTACTTAGTAGGACACCTCTACTCAGTAGGACACCTCTAGTCAGTAGGACACCTCTACTCAGTAGGACACCTCTAGTCAGTAGGACACCTCTAGTCAGTAGGACACCTCTAGTCAGTAGGACACCTCTACTCAGTAGGACACCTCTAGTCAGTAGGACACCTCTAGTCAGTAGGACACCTCTAGTCAGTAGGACACCTCTACCCAGTAGGACACCTCTACTCATTAGGACACCTCTACTCAGTAGGACACCACTAGTCAGTAGGACATCTCTAGTCAGCAGGACACCACTAATGAGTAGGACACCTCTAGTCATTAGGATACCTTTAGTCAGTAGGACACCTCTAGTCAGTAAGACATCTCTAGTCATTAGGATACCTTTAGTCAGTAGGACACCTCTAGTCAGTAGGACACCTCTAGTCATTAGGATACCTTTAGTCAGTAGGACACCTCTAGTCAGTAGGACGCATCTAGTCAATAGGACACTTCTAGTCAGTAGGACACCTCTAGTCAGTAGCACACCTCTAGTCAGTAGCACACCTCTACTCAGTAGGACACCTTTAGTCAGTAGGACACCTCTAGTCAGTAGCACACCTCTAGTCAGTAGGACACCTCTAGTCAGTAGCACACCTCTAGTCAGTAGGACACCTCTAGTCAGTAGCACACCTCTAGTCAGTAGCACACCTCTACTCAGTAGCACACCTCTAGTCAGTAGGACACCTCTAGTCAGTAGCACACCTCTAGTCAGTAGGACACCTCTAGTCAGTAGCACACCTCTAGTCAGTAGCACACCTCTACTCAGTAGGACACCTTTAGTCAGTAGCACACCTCTAGTCAGTAGCACACCTCTACTCAGTAGGACACCTCTAGTCAGTAGGACACCTCTAGTCAGTAGGACGCATCTAGTCAATAGGACACTTCTAGTCAGTAGGACACCTCTAGTCAGTAGCACACCTCTAGTCAGTAGCACACCTCTACTCAGTAGGACACCTTTAGTCAGTAGGACACCTCTACTCAGTAGGACACCTTTAGTCAGTAGGATACCTCTACTCAGTAGGACACCTCTACTCAGTAGGACACCTCTAGTCAGTAGGACACATCTAGTCAGTAGGACACCTCTAGTCAGTAGGACACATCTAGTCAGTAGCACACCTCCTGTCAGTAGGACACCTCTAGTTAGTAGGACAACTCTAGACTGGAGGTCACCGCCAGTCATTAGGACACATCTAGGCAATAGGACACCTCTAATCAGTAGGACACCTGTATTCAGTAGGACACCTCTAGTCAGTAGGACACTTCTAGTCTGTGGGACACCTCTGGTCAGTAGGACACCTCTAGTCAGTAGGACACCTCTAGTCAGTAGGACACCTCTAGTCAGTAGGACACCTCCAGTCAGTAGGACACCTCTAGTCAGTAGGACACCTCTTGTCAGTAGGACACCTCTAGTCTGTAGGACACCTCTAGTCAGTAGGACACTTCTAGTCAGTAGAACACCTCTAGTCAGTAGGACACCTCTAGTCAGTAGGACACCTCTAGTCAGTAGGACACCTCTAGTCAGTACGACACCTCTAGCATGATGCATCGCAGTGGGACATCTTTTGGCTTCAAGGTCGAACAAAATGTCGATGAACCACCGTTCAGGGTCAACTCTACAGTGGCTCCCTCTATGGGACGCGCCCACAAGCATGGTCCAATCTTTTCATGCTACCGAATGTCCGTCCGTCTACTTATGGAACAAACCGATTATGGGAATATTTGATTCGTATTGCGTTAATGCAAGGCCGTCGTAGGAGGTTAAATGTCAGGGTAGAACTCTTTGCACTTGCCACTGAGCACAATACACTTTAGACGCATATATAAACGTATAGAAACGATGCGTAATGTGCATATGCGGGTTACCGCAGGGATATACCGAGCTACCAAAGAAATGCGTCCAGCGCTAAATATGGAGGTAATCACGCTATGTCACATGATATGGACGTTCATTCGCCCTTAGCAGTTCGTGCAAGTACATGTTAAATGTTAATGTAACGATACGAAAACAAAATGTATGAAACAATTAAAAAATCTATACCCTTAATAAATTTTTATTTGAGATAATCCATATTGATCCAGGTGCAGACCATAGTCCTTGATCCCGATATGACAGCAGTGGGCGGACTGTGGATTTTAGGATTGACAATCCTGGTTATCCACGGAGCAGTCGCTGTTAACGATCCGGATATCGGGTAAGTGAACAGTAAATGTTGACGATCTGGCTCTCAAGTAAGTGAACTGTGAATGTTGACGATCTGGCTCTCAGGTAAGTGAGCAGCGAATGTTGACGATCTGGCTCTCAGGTAAGTGAGCACTGAATGTTGACGATCTGGCCCTCAGGAAAGTGAGCAGTGAATGTTGACGATCTGGCTCTCGGGTAAGTGAGCAGTGAATGTTGAGGATCTGGCTCTCGGGTAAGTGAGCAGTAAATGTTGAGGATCTGGCTCTCAGGTAAGTGAGCACTGAATGTTGACGATCTGGCTCTCAGGCAAGTGAGCAGTGAATGTTGACGATCTGGCTCTCAGGTAGGTGGGCAGTGAATGTTGAGGATCTGGCTCACAGGTAAGCGAGTGCTGAATGTTGACGATCTAGCTCTCAGGTAAGTGAGCAGTGAATTTTGACGATCGGGATCTCAGGTAGGTGAGCAGTGAATGTTGGCGATCTGGTTCTAGGGTAAGTGAGCAGTGAATGTTGACGATCTGACTCTCAGGTAGGTGAGCAGTGAATGCTGACGATCTGGCTCTCAGGTAAGTGAGCAGCGAATGTTGACGATCTGGCTCTCAGGTAAGTGAGCACTGAATGTTGACGATCTGGCCCTCAGGAAAGTGAGCAGTGAATGTTGACGATCTGGCTCTCGGGTAAGTGAGCAGTGAATGTTGACGATCTGACTCTCAGGTAGGTGAGCAGTGAATGCTGACGATCTGGTTCTAGGGCAAGTGAGCAGTGAATGTTGACGATCTGACTCTCAGGTAGGTGAGCAGTGAATGCTGACGATCTGGCTCTCAGGTAAGTGAGCAGCGAATGTTGACGATCTGGCTCTCAGGTAAGTGAGCACTGAATGTTGACGATCTGGCCCTCAGGAAAGTGTGCAGTGAATGTTGACGATCTGGCTCTCGGGTAAGTGAGCAGTGAATGTTGAGGATCTGGCTCTCAGGTAGGTGAGCAGGAAATGTTGACGATCTGGCTCTCAAGTAAGTGAGCAGTGAATGTTGACGATCTAGTTCTAGGGTAAGTCAGCAGTGTATGTTGACGATCTGGCTCTCGGGTAAGTGAGCACTCAATGTTGACGATCTGGCTCTCAGGTAAGTGAGCAGTGAATGTTGACGATCTGGATCTCGGGTAAGTGAGCATTGGATGTTGACAATCTGGCTCTTAGGTAAGTGAACATTGAATGTTGACGATCTGGCTCTCATGTAAGTGAGCAGTAAATGCTGACGATCTGCCTCTCAGGTAAGTGAGCAGTGAATGTTGACGATCGGGATCTCAGGTAGGTGAGCAGTGAATGTTGACGATCTGGTTCTAGGGTAAGTGAGCAGTGAATGTTGACGATCTGACTCTCAGGTAGGTGAGCAGTGAATGTTGACGATCTGGCGCTCAGGTAAGTGAGCAGCGAATGTTGACGATCTGGCTCTCAGGGAAGTGAGCACTGAATGTTGACGATCTGGCCCTCAGGAAAGTGAGCAGTGAATGTTGACGATCTGGCTCTCGGGTAAGTGAGCAGTGAATGTTGAGGATCTGGCTCTCAGGTAGGTGAGCAGGAAATGTTGACGATCTGGCTCTCAAGTAAGTGAGCAGTGAATGTTGACGATCTAGTTCTAGGGTAAGTCAGCAGTGTATGTTGACGATCTGGCTCTCGGGTAAGTGAGCACTCAATGTTGACGATCTGGCTCTCAGGTAAGTGAGCAGTGAATGTTGACGATCTGGATCTCGGGTAAGTGAGCATTGGATGTTGACAATCTGGCTCTTAGGTAAGTGAACATTGAATGTTGACGATCTGGCTCTCATGTAAGTGAGCAGTAAATGTTGACGATCTGCCTCTCAGGTAAGTGAGCAGTGAATGTTGACGATCCGACTTTCAGGTAGGTGAGCAGTGAATGTTGACGATCTGGCTCTCGGGTAAGTGAGCAGTGAATGTTGACGATCTGGCTCTCAGGTAGGTGAGTAGTGAATTTTGACGCTCTGGCTCTCGGGTAAGTGAGTAGTAAATGTTGACGATCTGGCTCTCAGGTAAGTGAGCAGTGAATGTTGACGATCTGGCTCTCAGGTAGGTGAGTAGTGAATTTTGACGATCTGGCTCTCAGGTAAGTGAGCAGTGAATGTAAAACGATTTGGCTCTTATGTAAGTGAGCAATGAAATTGATCAATCTGGCTGTCATGTTGCTGAGCCGTGAATATTGATGATCTGGCTCTCGGGTAAGTGAGCAGTGAATGTTGACGATCTGGCTCTCAGGTAAGTGAGCAGTGAATGTTTACAATCACATTGTGTCAGTACTGCTTCAATTGTGTGGCTGCCTGGTAATTAGTAGACTTATATCATCAGATTAATTTTCACATCTTAACAGTTTCGTCATAGATATGCCAAAGATATATAGTTTATTACTACTACGTGAACAGTTGTGATACTTTTATTCCTAACTCAAGGCATTGTTGTAATGTATCCATGGAAATAAGACAAATGCTATAAGAATTATAACTGGTCTGTCTCCGTTTCGCAGAAATGACGATGCACATCGTGCGAAGGACGACGAAATCAAGGACATCAGACAATACCTCAGACAGGTGATCGCGGAGCTGGAGGAGGCTCGACTGGGTGACGGGGATGCTGAGGCCGGAGAGGTTCGCGCGGGTGCCGGAACTGGCGGAGGCGCCAAGAACGACTTCGCTGCAAAGAAATTGACAAACGAAAAGACACTCCAAGAAGCTGATGGAGCCTCACTGGAGGAGGAACTGGAGAAAAGTGCGGCAGAATTGAAAAAGAAAGAAATGGTAATTTTGAAAAGGAAACGTGCACGAACTATGCTTCAGGGGTGGTATTCCTATACCACATGTAGCTTTCGCATAAAATTTGGCAGGCCAATTGTACAGTTCATAACATCGTGACGATGGTGCCTACCGTATCTATCGCTACTAGTATCATATCTAATTGAAATGGCACGTTAAACACCCCAGCCCGTGCGTCAGTAACTATGACAGGACTTCTGGTAACAGCATGCGTAGACCTTCTTGTGGTCTATCAATACGTGTCCCATGCGGAAATGTGGAGATGCCGCCCCTGTATCTATCATAATGGAGCCGTACGAACATATGGAGCGGACAGGGTCTCAGTAACATGTATTTTATATAAGGGAGACATGGGGTGGCATTTCCGCATGTGACCGGCGCCTGGTCATTTTAAGCCTTAGTTCAAGCACAAATCCTTGTGTTAAACCGTGCGGCGCTCTCTGTGTAACTTTAATATCGAGATAAGAATCTATATCAGTAAACATGTAAAGTACCAATAACTGTAGCTTGATCTGTCCCTTGTTGACCCCTAACTTGCCTGACCTTGAGCGTCTGTCTCGTTGCCTGGTAGGACGATGTCTTAGCTCGCCTCGATCGCCAAATGGAGGAGGAAACACAAGTGGGGAATGCAGACCTAGGTAACTTGTCAATCTTCACCTGTAGGAGGCAGCACAGGCGAAACTATGGACGCCCATTTGGAACATAATGTTAAATATATTATTTCTGTAGTACATTACCAATAACTCTATTGAATATGTTCTAGACCAATGAGTTCATAACATTTCGCTCATGAAATAACCGTGGTAGTGTTTCGGTCGCGTTCATGGCTAAAAATATGGGTCACGTACGGACCTAGGAAACTATAAACGTCGCCCATAAAGTCACCAAGTGAACATAGAAAAAAAATACACTATGTGAAATGCGTGTATTTACTGGTGCATCATTATCAGACGTCACTCAATTGTGGCAAGTGTTTTGCCTCCCCCCCCCCCTCCCCCACCCTCCCACACACACACACACTTTCAGTTTCCTCTTGCTTCCGACTGTCCTGATCATGTACCGTGAGGTAAGTGTCATCTAGCCGCTGCCTCGGACTGTATGGGGCGCCCTGTAGTAAGCGTCTGACGCGTCTAGATACGGGTTCCTGTCCGTTGCAGCCTGTCGGGGTCTGATAGTGATGAGGGAGCAGGGACACATCATGGCGCCGACTGACAGCACAGGGTACTACCCAGACAATGCCAGCTGCAAGTGGCTCATCGAAGCCCCACTGGGCATGGTGAGTCTGGGAGCGGGGGGCGGGGGGGGGGATGAGGGGTGGAAGGTGAAGGGTGGGAAACGGGTCCACTGGGCATGGTGAGTCTGGGAGCGGGGGTGGTGGGGGGGAGGGCGCCCCTGGGTATGGTGAGTCTAGGGGCAGGAGGGGGGCGGGTGGAAGGTGGAGGGTGGAGGGGGCGCCCATGGGTATGGTGAGTCTGGGAGCGGGGGTGGTGGGGGGGGGGAGGCGCCCCTGGGTACGGTGATTCTAGGGGCAGGATGGGGGAGGGGTGAAAGGTGGAGGGTGGAGAGGGCGCCCATGGGTAAGTCTGGGAACAGGAGGGGGAGGGTGGTGTGGGTGGGGAGGGCGCCCATGGGTCTGGTGAATCTGGGAGCAGTAGGGGGAGGGTGGAATGTGGAGGGTGGGGAGATCGCCCCTGGGCATGGTGAGTCTGGGAGCGTGGGGGAGATCTCATCTTATCTCACCTTATCTTATCTCATATTACCAGGTGGTGAAGATCTCCTTCACCATGTTGTCCATGGAGGGACTGGACGAGAATGCCGAGTGTGGCTATGACAGCCTGACCCTGTACGACGGGCGGTCCGTTAACTCGGACAGACTGGCCACGGTGTGCGGGGTCGTCGCTCCGGACGACATGGTGTCCTCGGGGCCCAACGTCCACGTGGTCTTCATGACGGACTCTAACGGCAACGACCAGGGCTTCATCTTCGAGTTCGAGTTCGTCAACCCTAACGGAGTAGCCCCGCCAGGTGGGTATGGGTTGACTGTTAAGACATTTGGGTGATTAGTGCTTTGGGGGGGGGGGGGGGGGGAAGGGGGCGGGCCGGGGGTGTCATCCCGTGGACCAGTAGGTAGCGCGTGGGGGGGGGGGCGGGTGTCATCCCGTAGCCCAGTAGGTAGCGCGTGGGGGAGGGGGGGAGGGTGTCATCCTGTGGACCAGTAGGTAGCGCGTGGGGGAGGGGGGGGGGGGAGTCATCCCGTGGCCCAGTAGTTAGCGCGTGGGGGAGGGGGGGGGGTGTCATCCCGTGGCCCAGTAGGTAGCGCGTGGGGGAGGGGGGGAGGGTGTCACCCTGTGGACCAGTAGGTAGCGCGTGGGGGAGGGGGGGGGGGTGTCATCCCGTGGCCCAGTATTTAGCGCGTGGGGGAGGGGGGGGGTGTCATCCCGTGGCCCAGTAGTTAGCGCGTGGGGGAGGGGAGGGAGGGCGTCATCCGTGGCCCAGTAGTTAGCGCGTGGGGGAGGGGAGGGGGGGCGTCATCGCGTGGCCCAGTAGTTAGCGCGTCGGAGAGGGGAGGGGGGGGCGTCATCCCGTGGCCCAGTAGGTAGCGCTAGGAGGGGGGGGGGGGGCGTCATCCTGTGGCCCAGTAGGCAACGCGTCCGGCTTTTGTCGTGTGTCGGTGCGTGGTTCGAATCCCGCCTGTGTATAATGTTCTATATTTGTGTGTGATAGAGATCCCATGTTTCTAGGAGTAGGGGGTTACTTGGCAGCTCAGCTGAGCTATAGGCTGACGGTTCGATTTTTTACCATGTTGGTCGGCTGAATCTGCGGATTAATTTAGGGGTCATACGTATCTTTGAGGATTTGAAAAGAAAGTATAGCCAACAAGTATAGAAAGAATAGTCAATTTCAGATGATAAAATGATCATACAAACGTTATAAATATGTTATATTGATCTGTTATAAATGTGATATATTGATCTGTTATAAATGTGATATATTGATCTGTTATAAATGTGATATATTGATCTGTTATAAAATTAATGCGGTATATATTTATCTTATACAGTTGTTATCTTTATCGATTGTAAATGTGCTCTGCTTATCTGTTATAAATGTGCTATATTTATCTGTTATAAATGTGTTATATTTATCTGTTATAAATATGTTGTATTCTTCTGTTATAAATGTCACAAGGTGACACCTCGTATATTACCATGTACGCATCATGGTGTATCATTCGCGTGCTTTTGCAGAATCATGCAGTGGTGAACACCTTCTGACAGCAGGATCAGAGATCGTTACGTCACCGGGGTTCCCGGATGTTGGTTACGCCCCTAACGCTCGGTGCTCTTGGAAAATGGTTGCACCGGAAAATAAGGTGACTACAATAACAAATGTTAAAGTACTGCTATGACGTCATCCTATTGTCTAAACTGTACATTAATTTTCAAGAATTTACTATTTTAGCGAGCTGATAAATTGAGATTAACTCGATTGAACGAGACAAAGCTATATTCCAGTTGAGCAATCTGCCTTCTATGTTACGCAATTAACAATCGCAGTCAATGCCAATCATGAGCAATAAGTGAGCTTCTCTGAAATCTCTGAAGTCTCAACCACAACGGATGATAAACTGGAAGCTTGACGCCCGTTGGAATGCTTCAGCAAAACAGATATGCATCTCTCTTTGAAACAAGTGTAGATCACGAAATCCCATTTTAGAAACTGAAATTGATATCATAGGTAATTCTTGTGCAAAATACATACCGACATTTGCTTATATCCTCAATAATCACACTAGAAATAACTTTTCTTCTCGTGAATCCCACAAAACTTATTTTGCAAAGCGTATCTTACCCATTAACAACGCACTTAACGAGGTGTTCCTTGTTCTAAACACCATCGCAACATCGTTGCATATATCCCTTTAGTATCCAATAATACGCAATATTACAACAATATTGCTTTTTACTTTATTTTTTTCGTGAATAAACATTTACAAAGGAACACAGTTATGGTAAGGAGAATCCCCGTGTAACAGTTCATTCTTGAAAAGAATGATATGTACTCGGCTTGCGCCTCGTACATTCTTTTTCAAGCATGTATTGTTAGATGGGCATTCTCCTTACCATAACTGTGGTTCCTTTGTAAATGTTTTTTCACGAAAAAAACAACTAAAAAGCAATATTGTTGTATTGTTGCGTTAAAGCCAAACGTGGTGGACCACAGGAGCCTCCATCGTTGGTGAATAGAGACGACAGGCATGTTGTTGTTTACCACTAAGATGTTTTTATTCGACTGTCCCTCATGTGGAGCTCATTTAATAGGACAAATCACAAACTAGGTACGGATATGGCGAATTGCAACAAATATCTTACAGTTACTCTGGCGCTCGATGACGTCATCACCAACCTTTTTTGCCATCACAAAAAAAATTGTATCCTGGTGGTAATTTTACTAGAAAGGTGAATAAATGCAACTGTGATTATATCTTTTCATTCCGCGCTCAAATGGTCTTTATTTTTCTTTATGTGTTAATCTGCTTGCGTTAAGATGAAGTTGCAATTTTATACCTATCCTTTGGTAAATTTACCAATGCTATTAGTTCTGCGATGATGCATTAATCTAAATATCTCATTGTACCTTGTCACACCGCGGGGGGGTGAGGGTATTGCTTTTTCTGTTTATTGTTTATATTGTTTTTTTCTATTCCATTCATACTTATTCAATTTCTGTTTTTTTTTTTGTATCTTGTGTATAATTCTATCTTTGCAATGGTATAATTATCTTCATTATATCGGAAC
>OZ025264.1:244634-288617 GCA_964019135.1 Arenicola marina | reverse complement strand
CCCACGCGCTACATACTGGGCCACAGGATGACACCCCCCCCCTCCCCCACGCGCTACCTACTGGGCCACAGGATGACACCCCCCCCCTCCCCACGCGCTACCTACTGGGCCACAGGATGACACCCCCCCCCTCTCCCATGCGCTACCTACTGGGCCACGGGATGACACCCCCCCCCCCCCTCCCCCATGCGCTACCTACTGGGCCACAGGATGACGCCCCCCCCCTCTCCCACGCGCTACCTACTGGGCCACAGGATGACACCCCCGCCCCCCCGCCCCCCAAAGCACTAATCACCCAAATGTATTAACAGTCAACCCATACCCACCTGGCGGGGCTACTCCGTTGGGGTTGACGAACTCGAACTCGAGGATGAAGCCCTGGTCGTTGACGTTGGAGTCCGTCATGAAGACCACGCGGACACGGCGCCCCGAGGACACCATGTCGTCCGGAGCGACGACCCCGCACACCGTGGCCAGTCGGTCCGAGTTGACGGACCGCCCGTCGTACAGGGTCAGGCTGTCATAGGCACACTCCGCATTCTCGTCCAGTTCCTCCATGGACAACATGGTGAAGGAGATCTTCACCACCTGGTAATATGAGATAAGATAAGTTAAGATAAGACGAGATTTCCCCCCCCCCGCCACGCTCCCGGACTCACCATGCCCAGGGGCGATCACCCCACCCTCCACCCTCCACCCACGACGCCCCCTCCTGGACTCATCATGACCAGCGGCGCCCTCTCCACCCTCCACCTTCCACCCTCCCCTACTGCTCCCAGATTCGCCATACCCATGGGCGCCCTCCCCACCCCCACCACCCTCCCCCACCTGCTCCCAGACTCACCATACCCATAGGCGCCCTCTCCACCCTCCATCTCCCGCCCCCCTCCTGCTTCCAGACTCAACATGCCCATGGTCGCCTTCCCCACCCCCACAACCCCTCCCCTCCCCTGCTCCCAGACTCACCATGCCCAGTGGACTCTTTTCCCACCCTCCACCTTCCAGCCCACATCCACCCCCCACCCCCCCGCCGCGGCTCCCGGACTCACCATACCCAGGGGCGCCCTCCCCCCCACCACCCCCACTCCCAGACTCACCATACCCAGGGGCGCCCCCCCCCCACCACCCCCGCTCCCAGACTCACCATGCCCAGTGGACCCTTTTCCCACCCTCCACCTTCCACCCCTCATCCACCCCCCCCCCATCCCCCCCCTCGCTGCCAGACTCACCATGCCCAGTGGGGCTTCGATGAGCCACTTGCAGCTGGCGTCGTTGGGGTAGTACCCTGCGTTGTCAGTCGGCGCCATGATGTGTCCCTGCTCCCTCATCACTATCAGACCCCGACAGGCTGCAACGGACAGGAACCCGTATCTAGACGCGTCAGACGCTTACTACAGGGCGCCCCATACAGTCCGAGGCAGCGGCTAGATGCCACCCACCCCACGGTACATGATCAGGACACTCGGAAGCATGAGGAAACTGAAAGTGTGTGTGTGTGGGAGGGTGAGCGAGGGGGGGGGGGGGGCGGGAAGGCGAAACACTTGCCACAAGTGACGTTTGATAATGATGTACCAGTAAATACACGTATTTCACAGAGTGTATTTTTTCCCTATGTTCACTTGGTGACTTTATGGACGACGTTAATAGTTTCCTAGGTCCATACTTAAACCATATTTTTAGTAAAGCCATGAACGCGACCGAAACACTACCACTGTTATTTCATGAGCGAAATGTTATTAACCCACTGGTCTAGATCATAATAAATAGAGTTATTTGTAATGTACTACAGAAATAATATATTTAACATTATGTTCCAAATGGTCTCCATAGTTTGCCTGTGCTGCCTCCTACAGGTGGAAATTGACAACTTACGTCGGTCTGCATTCCCCACTTGTCTTTCCTCCTCCATTTGGCGATCGAGGCGAGCTAAGACATCGTCCTACCAGGCAACGAGAGAGACGCTCAAGGTCAGGCAATTTAGGGGTCAACAAAGGGACAGATCAAGCTACAGTTATTGGTACTTTACATGTTTACTGATACAGATTCTTATCTCGATATTAAACTTACACAGAGAGCGCCGCACGGTTTAACACATGGATCTGTGCTTGAACTAAGGCTTAAAATGACCAGGCGCCTGTCACATGCGGAAATGCCTCCCCATGTCTCCCTTATATAAAACACATGTTACTGAGACCCTGTCCGCTCCATATGTTCGCACGGCTCCATTATGATAGATACAGGGGCGGCATCTCCACATTTCCGCATGGGACACGTATTGATAGACCACAAGAAGGTCTACGCATGCTGTTACCAGAAGTCCTGTCATAGTTACTGACGCACGGGCTGGGGTGTTTTACGTGCCATTTCAATTAGACATGATACTAGTAGCGACAGATACGGTAGGCACCATCGTCACGATGTTATTAACTGTACAATTGGCCTGCCAAATTTGATGCGAAAGCTACATGTGGTATAGGAATACCACCCCTAAAGCATGGTTTGTGCACGTTTCCTTTTAAAAATTACCATTTCTTTCTTTTTCAATTCTGCCGCACTTTTCTCCAGTTCCTCCTCCAGTGAGGCTCCATCAGCTTCTTGGAGTGTCTTTTCGTTTGTCAACTTCTTTGCAGCGAAGTCGTTCTTGGCGCCTCCGCCAGTTCCGGCCCCCGCTCGAACCTCTCCGGCCTCAGCATCCCCGTCACCCAGTCGAGCCTCCTCCAGCTCCGCGATCACCTGTCTGAGGTATTGTCTGATGTCCTTGATTTCGTCGTCCTTCGCACGATGTGCATCGTCATTTCTGCGAAACGGAGACAGACCAGTTATAATTCTTATAGCATTTGTCTTATTTCCATGGATACATTACAACAATGCCTTGAGTTAGGAATAAAAGTATCACAACTGTTCACGTTGTAGTAATAAACTATATATCTTTGGCATATTTATGACGAAACTGTTAAGATGTGAAGATTAATCTGATGATATAAGTCTACTAACTACTAGCCAGCCACACAATTGAAGCAGTACTGACAAAATGTGATTGTAAACATTCACTGCTCACTTACCTGAGAGCCAGATCGTCAACATTCACTGCTCAATTACCTGAGAACCAGATCGTAAACATTCACTGCTCACTTACCCGAGAGCCAGATCGTCAATATTCACTGCTCAGTTACCTGAGAGCCAGATTGTTAAATTTCATTGCTCACTTACATGAGAGCCAAATCGTTTTACATTCACTGCTCACTTAACCGAGAGCCAGATCGTCAACATTCACTACTCACCCACCTGAGAGCCAGATCGTCAACATTCACTGCTCACTTACCCGAGAGCCAGATCGTCAACATTCACTGCTCACTTACCCTAGAGCCAGAACGTCAACATTCACTGCTCACTTACCCTATAGCCAGATTGTCAACATTCACTGCTCACTTACCTGAGAGTCAGATCGTCAACATTCACTGCTCACTTACCCGAGAGCCAGATCGTCAACATTCACTGCTCACTTACCTGAGAGCCAGATCGGCAACATTCATTGCTCGACTACCTGAGAGCCAGATCGTCAACATTCACTGCTCACTTACCTGAGAGCCAGATCGTCAACATTAACTGCTCACTTACCTGAGAGCCAGATCGTCAACATTCACTGCTCACTTACCTGAGAGCCAGATCGTCAACATTCACTGCTCACTTACCTGAGAGCCAGATTGTCAACATTTACTGTTCACTTACCCGAGATCGGGATCGCTAACAGCGACTACTCCGTGGATGACCAGGATTGTCAATCCTATAATCCACAGTCCGCTCACTGCTGTCATATCGGGATCAAGGATTATGATCTGCACCTGGATCAATATGGATTATCTCAAATTAAAATTTATTAAGGGTATAGCTTTTTAAATTGTTTCATGCATTTTGTTTCCGTATCGTTAAATTAACATTTAACATGTACTTGCACGAACTGCTGAGGGCGAATGAACGTCCATATAATGTGGCATAGCGCGACTACCTCTATATTTAGCACTGGGCGCATTTCTTTGGTAGCTCGGTATATCCCTGCGGTAACCCGAATATGCACATTACGCATCGTTTCTATACGTTTCTATATGCGTCTAAAGTGTATTGTGCTGAGTGGCCGGTGCAAAGAGTTCTACCCTTACATTAAACCTCCTAGGACGGCCTTGCATTAACGCAATACGAACCAAATATTCCCATAATCGGTTTGTTCCATAAGTAGACGGACGGACATTCGGTAGCATGAAAAGATTGGACTATGCTTCTGGGCGCGTTCCATAGAGGGAGCCACTGTAGAGTTGACCCAGAACCGTGGTTCATCGACATTGTGTTCGACCTTGAAGCCAAAAGATGTCCCACTGCGATGCATCATGCTTTCAACTATGTGAAAGGCTACAGCATTGAAAGACGCTGAGTGGGGTATAAGGGATGATAATAACGAGAAGGAAAAGACGTGGAGAGGGTGGGTTGATAAAGTACGTCGTCCAACCAATGTAAATGAGTAAGTTGGAATGCGCATGTGTGGTGTATCGTAACCGATGTGGCCCATAGCGAGATACATTGGGACCGAATAGAGGTGTCCTACTGACTAGAGGAGTCCTACTGACTAGAGGTGTCCTACTGACTAGAGGTGTCCTACTGACTAGAGGAGTCCTACCGAGTAGAGGTGTCCTACTGACTAGAGGTCTCCTACTGAGTAGAGGTGTCCTGCTGACTAGAGGTGTCCTACTGACTAGAGGTGTCCTACTGACTAGAGGAGTCCTACTGACTAGAGGTGTGATACTGACTAGAGGAGTCCTACTGAGTAGAGGTGTCCTACTGACTAGAGGTCTCCTACTGAGTAGAGGTGTTCTGCTGACTAGAGGTGTCCTACTGACTAGAGTTGTCCTACTGACTAGAGGTGTCCTACTGAGTAGAGGTGTCTTACTGACTAGGGGTCTCCTACTGAGTAGAGGTGTCCTACTGACAAGAGGTGTCCTACTGACTGGAGGTGTCCAACTGAATAGAGGTGTCATACTGACTAGAAGTGTCCTACTAACTGGAGCTGTCCTACTGAGTAGAGGTGTCCTACTGACTGGAGGTGTCCTACTGACTAGCGATGTCTACTGACTAGAGGTGTCCTACTGACTAGAGGTGTCCTGCTGACTAGAGGTGTGCTTCTGACAAGAGGTGTCTTATTGAATAGAGGTGTCCTACTGACTAGAGGTGTCCTACTGACTGGAGGTGTCCTACTGACTAGAGGTGTCCTACTGACTAGAGGTGTCCTACTGACTGGAGTTGTCCTACGGGGTAGAGGTGTCCTGCTGACCAGAGGTATCCTACTAAGTAGAGGTGTCCTACTGACTAGAGGTGTCCTACTGACTAGAGGTGTCCCACTGACTTGAGGTGTACTACTGACTGGAAATGTCCTACTGAGTAGAGGTGTCCTACTGACTAGAGGTGTCCTACTGACTAGAGGTGTCCTACTGAGTAGAGGTGTCCTACTGACTAGAAGTGTCCTACTGAGTAGAGGTGTCCTACTGACTAAAGGTGTCCTACTGACTAGAAGTGTCTACTGACTGGAGGTGTCCTACTGACTAGTGGTCCGACTGACTAGAGGTGTCCTGCTGAGTGGAGGTGTCCTACTGACTAGCGATGTCCTACTGACTAGAGGTGTCCCACTGACTAGAGGTGTCCTGCTGACTAGAGGTGTGCTTCTGACTAGAAGTGTCTTATTGAATAGAGGTGTCCTACTGACTAGAGGTGTCTTACTGACTGGTGCTGTCCTACTGACTGGAGCTGTCCTACTGAGTAGAAATGTCCTGCTGACCAGAGCTGTGCTACTGACTGGAGGTGTCCTACTGACTAGAGGTGTCCTGCTGACTAGAGGTGTCCTGTTGACTAGAGGTGTCCTACTGACTAGAGGTGTCCTACTGACTAGAGGTGTCCTGCTGACTAGAGGTGTCCTGTTGACTAGAGGTGTCCTACTGACTAGAGGTGTCCTACTGACGAGAGTTGTCCTACTGACTAGAGGTGTCCTACTGATTAGAGCTGTCCTTCTGACTAGAGGTGTCCTACTGATTAGAGCTGTCCTTCTGACTAGAGGTGTCCTACTAGGTAGAGGTGTCCTACTGACTAGAGGTGTCCTACTGACTAGAGGTGTCCTACTGACTAGAAATGTCGTACTGAATAGAGGTATCCTACTGACTAGAGGTGTCCTACTGACTAGAGTTGTCCTACTGACTAGAGGTGTCCTACTGACTAGAGTTGTCCTACTGAGTAGAGGTGTCCTACTGAGTAGAGGTGTCCTACTGAGTAGAGGTGTCCTACTGACTAGAAGTGTCCTACTGAGTAGAGGTCTCCTACTGACTAAAGGTGTCCTACTGACTAGAAGTGTCCTACTGTCTGGAGGAGTCCTACTGACTAGAGGTCCGACTGACCAGAGGTGTTCTACTGACTGGAGGTGTCCTACTGACTAGCGATGTCCTACTGACTAGAGGTGTCCTACTGACTAGAGGTGTCCTGCTGACTAGAGGTGTGCTTCTGACTAGAGGTGTCTTATTGAATAGAGGTGTCCTACTGACTAGAGGTGTCCTACTGACTAGAGGTCCGACTGACTAGAGGTGTCCTGCTGAGTGGAGGTGTCCTACTGACTAGCGATGTCCTACTGACTAGAGGTGTCCCACTGACTAGAGGTGTCCTGCTGACTAGAGGTGTGCTTCTGACTAGAAGTGTCTTATTGAATAGAGGTGTCCTACTGACTAGAGGTGTCTTACTGACTGGTGCTGTCCTACTGACTGGAGCTGTCCTACTGAGTAGAAATGTCCTGCTGACCAGAGCTGTGCTACTGACTGGAGGTGTCCTACTGACTAGAGGTGTCCTGCTGACTAGAGGTGTCCTGTTGACTAGAGGTGTCCTACTGACTAGAGGTGTCCTACTGACTAGAGGTGTCCTGCTGACTAGAGGTGTCCTGTTGACTAGAGGTGTCCTACTGACTAGAGGTGTCCTACTGACGAGAGTTGTCCTACTGACTAGAGGTGTCCTACTGATTAGAGCTGTCCTTCTGACTAGAGGTGTCCTACTGATTAGAGCTGTCCTTCTGACTAGAGGTGTCCTACTAGGTAGAGGTGTCCTACTGACTAGAGGTGTCCTACTGACTAGAGGTGTCCTACTGACTAGAAATGTCGTACTGAATAGAGGTATCCTACTGACTAGAGGTGTCCTACTGACTAGAGTTGTCCTACTGACTAGAGGTGTCCTACTGACTAGAGTTGTCCTACTGAGTAGAGGTGTCCTACTGAGTAGAGGTGTCCTACTGAGTAGAAGTGTCCTACTGACTAGAAGTGTCCTACTGAGTAGAGGTGTCCTACTGACTAAAGGTGTCCTACTGACTAGAAGTGTCCTACTGTCTGGAGGAGTCCTACTGACTAGAGGTCCGACTGACCAGAGGTGTTCTACTGACTGGAGGTGTCCTACTGACTAGCGATGTCCTACTGACTAGAGGTGTCCTACTGACTAGAGGTGTCCTGCTGACTAGAGGTGTGCTTCTGACTAGAGGTGTCTTATTGAATAGAGGTGTCCTACTGACTAGAGGTGTCCTACTGACTAGAGGTGTCCTACTGACTAGAGGTGTCCTACTGACTGGAACTGTCCTACTGAGCAGAGGTGTCCTGCTGACCAGAGGTGTGCTACTGACTAGAGGTGTCCTACTGACTAGAGGTGTCCTGCTGACTAGAGGTGTCCTGTTGACTAGAGGTGTCCTACTGACTAGAGGTGTCCTACTGACTAGAGTTATCCTACTGACTAGAGGTGTCCTACTAAGTAGAGGTGTCCTACTGACTAGAGGTGTCCTACTGACTAGAGGTGTCCTACTAAGTAGAGGTGTCCTACTGAGTAGAGGTGTCCTACTGACTAGAGGTGTCCTACTGAGTAGAGGTGTCCTACTGTCTAGAGGTGTCCTACTGACTAGAGGTGTCCTACTGAATAGAAATGTCCTACTGAGTAGAGGTGTCCTACTGACTAGAGGTGTCCTACTGACTAGAGTTGTCCTACTGACTAGAAGTGTCCTACTGAGTAGAGGTGTCCTACTGACTAGAAGTGTCCTACTGAGTAGAGGTGTCCTACTAACTAGAAGTGTCCTACTGACTAGAGTTGTCCTACTGACTAGAGGTGTCCTACTGAGTAGAGGTGTCCTACTGACTAGAGGTGTCCTACTGACTAGAGGTGTCCTACTGACTAGAAATGTCCTACTGAGTAGAGGTGTCCTACTGACTAGAGGTGTCCTACTGACTAGAGGTGTCCTACTGACTAGAGGTGTCCTACTGACTTGAAATGTCTTACTGAGTAGAGGTGTCTTACTGACTAGAGGTGTCCTACTGACTAAAGGTGTCCTACTGACTAGAAGTGTCTACTGACTGGAGGTGTCCTACTGACTAGTGGTCCGACTGACTAGAGGTGTCCTACTGAGTGGAGGTGTCCTACTGACTAGCGATGTCCTACTGACTAGAGGTGTCCCACTGACTAGAGGTGTCTTGCTGACTAGAGGTGTGCTTCTGACTAGAAGTGCCTTATTGAATAGAGGTGTCCTACTGACTAGAGGTGTCCTACTGACTAGAGGTGTCTTACTGACTGGTGCTGTCCTACTGATTGGGGCTGTCCTACTGAGTAGAGATGTCCTGCTGACCAGAGCTGTGCTACTGACTGGAGGTGTCCTACTGACTAGAGGTGTCCTGCTGACTAGAGGTGTCCTGTTGACTAGAGGTGTCCTACTGACTAGAGGTGTCCTACTGACTAGAGTTGTCCTACTGACTAGAGGTGTCCTACTGATTAGAGCTGTCCTTCTGACTAGAGGTGTCCTACTGATTAGAGCTGTCCTTCTGACTAGAGGTGTCCTACTAGGTAGAGGTGTCCTACTGACTAGAGGTGTCCTACTGACTAGAGGTGTCCTACTGACTAGAAATGTCCTACTGAATAGAGGTATCCTACTGACTAGAGGTGTCCTACTGACTAGAGTTG
Organism: Arenicola marina; assembly: GCA_964019135.1. Taxonomy (NCBI): domain Eukaryota; kingdom Metazoa; phylum Annelida; class Polychaeta; family Arenicolidae; genus Arenicola; species Arenicola marina. The sequence continues at coordinate 279,611 of OZ025264.1, read as the reverse complement.
TCCTACTGACTAGAGGTGTCCTACTGACTAGAGTTGTCCTACTGAGTAGAGGTGTCCTACTGAGTAGAGGTGTCCTACTGAGTAGAGGTGTCCTACTGACTAGAAGTGTCCTACTGAGTAGAGGTGTCCTACTGACTAAAGGTGTCCTACTGACTAGAAGTGTCCTACTGTCTGGAGGAGTCCTACTGACTAGAGGTCCGACTGACCAGAGGTGTTCTACTGACTGGAGGTGTCCTACTGACTAGCGATGTCCTACTGACTAGAGGTGTCCTACTGACTAGAGGTGTCCTGCTGACTAGAGGTGTGCTTCTGACTAGAGGTGTCTTATTGAATAGAGGTGTCCTACTGACTAGAGGTGTCCTACTGACTAGAGGTGTCCTACTGACTAGAGGTGTCCTACTGACTAGAGGTGTCCTACTGACTGGAACTGTCCTACTGAGCAGAGGTGTCCTGCTGACCAGAGGTGTGCTACTGACTAGAGGTGTCCTACTGACTAGAGGTGTCCTGCTGACTAGAGGTGTCCTGTTGACTAGAGGTGTCCTACTGACTAGAGGTGTCCTACTGACTAGAGTTGTCCTACTGACTAGAGGTGTCCTACTAAGTAGAGGTGTCCTACTGACTAGAGGTGTCCTACTGACTAGAGGTGTCCTACTGACTAGAAATGTCCTACTGAGTAGAGGTGTCCTACTGACTAGAGGTGTCCTACTGAGTAGAGGTGTCCTACTGTCTAGAGGTGTCCTACTGACTAGAGGTGTCCTACTGAATAGAAATGTCCTACTGAGTAGAGGTGTCCTACTGACTAGAGGTGTCCTACTGACTAGAGTTGTCCTACTGACTAGAAGTGTCCTACTGAGTAGAGGTGTCCTACTGACTAGAAGTGTCCTACTGAGTAGAGGTGTTCTACTGACTAGAAGTGTCCTACTGACTAGAGTTGTCCTACTGACTAGAGGTGTCCTACTGAGTAGAGGTGTCCTACTGACTAGAGGTGTCCTACTGAGTAGAGGTGTCCTACTGACTAGAAATGTCCTACTGAGTAGAGGTGTCCTACTGACTAGAGGTGTCCTACTGAGTAGAGGTGTCCTACTGACTAGAGGTGTCCTACTGACTAGAGGTGTCCTACTGACTAGAAATGTCCTACTGAGTAGAGGTGTCCTACTGACTAGCGATGTCCTACTGACTAGAGGTGTCCTACTGACTAGAGGTGTCCTGCTGACTAGAGGTGTGCTTCTGACTAGAGGTGTGTTATTGAATAGAGGTGTCCTACTGACTAGAGATGTCCTACTGACTAGAGTTGTCCTACTGACTAGAGTTGTCCTACTGACTAGAGGTGTCCTACTGAGTAGAGGTGTCCTAGTGACTAGAGGTGTCCTACTGACTAGAGTTGTCCTACTGACTAGAGGTGTCCTACTGAGTAGAGGTGTCCTACTGACTAGAGGTCTCCTACTGAGTAGAGGTGTCCTGTGACTAGAGGTGTCCTACTGACTAGAGGTGTCCTACTGACTGGAGGTGTCCTACTGACTAGCGATGTCCTACTGACTAGAGGTGTCCTACTGACTAGAGGTGCCCTGCTGACTAGAAGTGTGCTTCTGACTAGAGGTGTCTTATTGAATAGAGGTGTCCTACTGACTAGAGGTGTCCTACTGACTAGAGGTGCCCTACTGACTAGAGGTGTCCTACTGACTGGAGCTGTCCTACTGAGTAGAGGTGTCCTGCTGACCAGAGGTGTGCTACTGACTAGAGGTGTCCTACTGACTAGAGGTGTCCTGCTGACTAGAGGTGTCCTGTTGACTAGAGGTGTCCTACTGACTAGAGGTGTCCTACTGACTAGAGTTGTCCTACTGACTAAAGGTGTCCTACTAAGTAGAGGTGTCCTACTGACTAGAGGTGTCCTACTGATTAGAGGTGTCCTACTGACTAGAAATGTCCTACTGAGTAGAGGTGTCCTACTGAGTAGAGGTGTCCTACTGACTAGAGGTGACCTACTGACTAGAGGTGTCCTACTGACTAGAAATGTCCTACTGAGTAGAGGTGTCCTACTGACTAGAGGTGTCCTACTGACTAGAGTGTTCCTACTGACTAGAAGTGTCCTACTGAGTAGAAGTGTCCTACTGACTAGAAGTGTCCTACTGAGTAGAGGTGTCCTACTGACTAGAGGTGTCCTACTGACTAGAGTTGTCCTACTGACTAGAGGTATCCTACTGAGTAGAGGTGTCCTACTGACTAGAGTTGTCCTACTGACTAGAGTTGTCCTACTGACTAGAGGTGTCCTACTGAGTAGAGGTGTCCTACTGACTAGAGGTCTCCTACTGAGTAGAGGTGTCCTGCTGACTAGAGGTGTCCTACTGAGTAGAGGTGTCCTACTGACTGGAGGCGTCCTACTAACTAGAGGTGTCCTACTGACACGAAGTGTCATACTGACTGGAGCTGTCCTACGGAGTAGAGGTGTCCTACTGACTAAAGGTTGTCTTGCTGACTAGAAGTGTCCTACTGACTGGAGGTGTCCTACTGACTAGAGGTCCGACTGACTAGAGGTGTCCTACTGACTAAAGGTGTCCTACTGACTAGAGTTGTCCTACTGACTAGAGGTGTCCTACTGATTAGAGCTGTCCATCTGACTAGAGGTGTCCTACTAAGTAGAAGTGTCCTACTGACTAGAGGTGTCCTACTGACTAGAGGTGTCATACTGACTAGAAACGTCCAACTGAGTAGAGGTGTCCTACTGACTAGAGGTGTCCTACTGACTAGAGGTGTCCTACTGACTAGAAGTGTCCTACTGAATGGAGGTGTCCTACTGACTAGAGGTCCGACTGACTAGAGGTGTCCTACGGACTGGAGATGTCCTACTGACTAGCGATGTCCTACTGACTAGAGGTGTCCTACTGACTAGAGGTGTCGTGCTGACTAGAGGTGTCCTACTGACTGGAGGTGTTCTACTGACTAGAGGTGTCCTACTGACTAGAGGTGTCCTACTGACTAGAGGTCTCCTACTGAGTAGAGGTGTCCTACTGACTAGAGGTGTCCTACTGACTGGAGGTGTCCTACTGACTAGAGGTGTCCTACTGACTAGAAGTGTCCTACTAACTGGAGCTGTCTTACTGGGTAGAGGTGTCCTACTGACTGGAGGTGTCCTACTGCCTAGCGATGTCCTACTGACTAGAGGTGTCCTACTGACTAGTAGTGTCCTGCTGACTACCGGTGTGCTTCTGACTAGAGGTGTCTTATTGAATAGAGGTGTCCTACTGACTAGAGGTGTCCTACTGACTGGAGGTGCCCTACTGACTAGAGGTGTCCTACTGACTAGAGGTGTCCCACTGACTGGAGTTGTCCTACTGAGTAGAGGTGTCCTGCTGACCAGAGGTGTCCTACTAAGTAGAGGTGTCCTACTGACTTGAGGTGTCCTACGGACTTGAGGTGTACTACTGACTGGAAATGTCCTACTGAGTAGAGGTGTCCTACTGACTAGAGGTGTCCTACTGACTAGAGTTGTCCTACTGACTAGAGGTGTCCTACTGAGTAGAGGTGTCCTACTGACTAGAAGTATCCTACTGAGTAGAAGTGTCCTGCTGACTAGAGGTGTTTTATTGATGAGAGGTGTTCTACTGACTGGAGGTGTCGTACTGACTAGAGGTGTCCTACTAGGTAGAGGTGTCCTACTGACTAGAGGTGTCCTACTGACTAGTGGTGTCCTACTGATCAGAGCTGTCCTTCTGACTAGAGGTGTGCTACTAGGTAGAGGTGTCCTACTGACTAGAGGTGTCCTACTGACTAGAGTTGTCGTACTCACTAGAGGTGTTCTACTGAGTAGAGATGTCCTACTGACTAGAGGAGTCCTACTGAGTAGAGGTGTCCTGCTGACTAGAGGTGTTTTATTGACGAGAGGTGTTCTACTGACTAGAGGCGTCCTACTGACTAGAGGTGTCCTACTGACTAGAGGTGTCCTACTGACTAGAGGTGTTTAATAGACTAGAGGTGTTTAATTGACTGGAGGTGTCCTACGGACTAGAGGTGTCATATCGACTAGAGGTGTCCTACTGACTAGAGGTGTCCAACTGACTAGAGGTGTCCAACTGACTAGAGGTGTCCTACTGACTAGAGGTGTCCTGTTGACTAGAGGTGTCCCACTGGCTAGAGGTGTCCTACTGACTAGAGGTGTCCCACTGGCTAGAAGTGTCCTACTGACTAGAGGTGTCGTACTGACTAGAGGCGTCCTACTGACTAGAGGTGTCCTACTGACGAGAGGTGTCTTATTGACTAGATGTGTCCTACTGACCAGAGCTGTTCCACTGATTAAAGGTGTCCTACTGACCAGACGTGTCCTGCTAACGAGAGGTTCCCTAATGATTAGAGGTGTCCTACTGACTAGAAGTGTCCCACTGACTGGAGGTGTCCTACTGACTAAAGGTGTCCTACTGACTAGAGGTGTCCTACTGACTAGAGGTATGCTTCTGACTAGAGGTGTCTTATTGAATAGAGGTGTCCTACTGACTAGAGGTGTCCTACTGACTGGAGGTGTCCTACTGACTAGAGGTGTCCTACTGACTAGAGGTGTCCTACTGACTGGAGCTGTCCTACTGAGTAGAGCTGTCCTGCTGACCAGTGGTGTGCTACTGACTAGAGTTGTCCTACTGACTAGAGGTGTTCTACTGATTAGAGTTGTCCTACTGACTAGAGGTGTCCTACTGATTAGAGCTGTCCGTCTGACTAGAGGTGTCCTACTAAGTAGAGGTGTCCTACTGACTAGAGGTGTCCAACTGACTAGAGGTGTCCTACTGACTAGAAATTTCCTACTGAGTAAAGGTGTCCTACTGACTAGAGGTGTCATACTGACTAGAGTTGTCCTACTGACTAGAGGTGTCCTACTGAGTAGAGGTGTTGTACTGACTAGAAGTGTCCTACTGAGTAGAGGTGTCCTGCTGACTAGAGGCGTTTTATTGACGAGAGGTGTTCTACTGACTAGAGGTGTCCTACTGACTAGAGGTGTCCTGCTGACTAGAGGTGTTTTATTGACTAGAAGTGTCCTACTGACTGGAGGTGTCCTACTGACTAAAGGTGTCCTACTGACTAGAGGTGTCCAACTGACTAGAGGTGTCCTACTGAGTAGAGGTGTCCTACTGACTAGAGGTGTCCCACTGGCTAGAGGTGTCCTACTGAGTAGAGGTGTCCTACTGACTAGAGGTGTCCTACTGACTAGAGGTGTCCTACTGACTAGAGGTGTCCTACTGACTAGGGGCGTCCTACTGACTGGAGGTGTCCTACTGGCGAGAGGTGTCTTATTGACTAGAGGTGCCCTACTGACCAGAGCTGTTCCACTGATTAGAGGTGGCCTACTGACTAGAGGTGTCCTGCTAACTAGAGGTTCCTACTGATTAGAGGTGTCCTACTGCCTAGAGGTGTCCTACGGACTAGAGGTATCCTACGGACTAGAGGTGTCTTGCTGACTAGATGTGTCATACTGACTAGAGGTGTCCTACTGACTAGAGGTGTCCTACTGGCTAGAGGTGGCCTACTGAGTATAGGTGTCCTACTGACTGGCGGTGTCCTACTGACTGGAGGTGTCCTACTGACTAGAGGTGTCCTACTGACTAGAGGTGTCCTACTGGCTGGAGGTGTCCTACTAACTAGAGGTGTCGTACTGACTATAGGTGTCCTACTGGCTGGAGGTGTCCTACTAACTAGAGGTGTCCTACTGACTAGAGGTGTCCTACTGAGTAGAAGTGTCCTACTGACTAGAGGTGTCCTACTGACTAGAGGTGTCCTACTGACTAGAGGCGTCCTACTGACTAGAGGTGTCCTACTGACCAGAGCTGTTCAACTGATTAGAGGTGTCCTACTGACTAGAGGTGTCCCGCTAACTAGAGGTTTCCTACTGATTAGAGGTGTCCTACTGCCTAAAGGTGTCCTACTGACTAGAGGTGTCCTGCTAAATAGATGTGTCATACTGACTAGAGGTGTCCTACTGACTAGTGGTGTCCTACTGACTAGAGGTGTCCTACTGAGTAGAGGTGTCCTACTGACTGGGGGTGTCCTACTGACTAGAGGTGCCCTACTGACTAGAGGTGTCCTACTGACTGGAGGTGTCCTACTGACTAGAGGTGTCCTACTGAGTAGAGGTGTCCTACTGGCTGGAGGTGTCCTACTGACTAGAGGTGTCCTACTGAGTAGAGGAGTCCTACTGACTAGAGGTGTCCTACTGACTAGAGGAGTCCTACTGAGTAGAGGTGTCCTACTGACTAGAGGTCTCCTACTGAGTAGAGGTGTCCTGCTGACTAGAGGTGTCCTACTGACTAGAGTTTTCCTACTGACTAGAGGTGTCCTACTGAGTAGAGGCGTCCTACTGACTGGAGGTCTCCTACTGAGTAGAGGTGTCCTACTGACAAGAGGTGTCCTACTGACTGGGGGTGTCCTACTGACTAGAGATGTCCTACTGACTAGAAGTGTCCTACTAACTGGAGCTGTCCTACTGAGTAGAGGTGTCCTACTGACTGGAGGTGTCCTACTGACTAGCGATGTCCTACTGACTAGAGGTGTCCTACTGACTAGAGGTGTCCTGCTGACTAGAGGTGTCCTACTGACTAGAGGTGTCCTACTGACTGGAGTTGTCCTACGGAGTAGAGGTGTCCTGCTGACCAGAGGTATCCTACTAAGTAGAGGTGTCCTACTGACTAGAGGTGTCCTACTGACTAGAGGTGTCCCACTGACTTGAGGTGTACTACTGACTGGAAATGTCCTACTGAGTAGAGGTGTCCTACTGACTAGAGGTGTCCTACTGACTAGAGTTGTCCTACTGACTAGAGGTGTCCTACTGAGTAGAGGTGTCCTACTGATAAGAAGTGTCCTACTGAGTAGAGGTGTCCTACTGACTAAAGGTGTCCTACTGACTAGAAGTGTCCTACTGACTGGAGGTGTCCTACTGACTAGTGGTCCGACTGACTAGAGGTGTCCTGCTGAGTGGAGGTGTCCTACTGACTAGCGATGTCCTACTGACTAGAGGTGTCCCACTGACTAGAGGTGTCCTGCTGACTAGAGGTGTGCTTCTGACTAGAAGTGTCTTATTGAATAGAGGTGTCCTACTGACTAGAGGTGTCCTACTGACTAGAGGTGTCTTACTGACTGGAGCTGTCCTACTGACTGGCGCTGTCCTACTGAGTAGAGATGTCCTGCTGACCAGAGCTGTGCTACTGACTGGAGGTGTCCTACTGACTAGAGGTGTCCTGCTGACTAGAGGTGTCCTGTTGACTAGAGGTGTCCTACTGACTAGAGGTGTCCTACTGACTAGAGTTGTCCTACTGACTAGAGGTGTCCTACTGATTAGAGCTGTCCTTCTGACTAGAGGTGTCCTACTGATTAGAGCTGTCCTTCTGACTAGAGGTGTCCTACTAGGTGGAGGTGTCCTACTGACTAGAGGTGTCCCACTGACTAGAGGTGTCCTACTGACTAGAAATGTCCTACTGAATAGAGGTATCCTACTGACTAGAGGTGTCCTACTGACTAGAGTTGTCCTACTGACTAGAGGTGTCCTACTGACTAGAGTTGTCCTACTGACTAGAGGTGTCCTACTGAGTAGAGGTGTCCTACTGAGTAGAGGTGTCCTACTGACTAGAAGTGTCCTACTGAGTAGAGGTGTCCTACTGACTAGAGGTGTCCTACTGACTAGAAGTGTCCTACTGTCTGGAGGTGTCCTACTGACTAGAGGTCCGACTGACCAGAGGTGTCCTACTGACTGGAGGTGTCCCACTGACTAACGATGTCCTACTGACTAGAGGTGTCCTACTGACTAGAGGTGTCCTGCTGACTAGAGGTGTGCTTCTGACTAGAGGTGTCTTATTGAATAGAGGTGTCCTACTGACTAGAGGTGTCCTACTGACTAGAGATGTCCTACTGACCAGAGGTGTCCTACTGACTGGAGCTGTCCTACTGAGTAGAGGTGTCCTGCTGACCAGAGGTGTGCTACTGACTAGAGGTGTCCTACTGACTAGAGGTGTCCTGCTGACTAGAGGTGTCCTGTTGACTAGAGGTGTCCTACTGACTAGAGGTGTCCTACTGACTAGTGTTGTCCTACTGACTAGAGGTGTCCTACTAAGTAGAGGTGTCCTACTGACTAGAGGTGTCCTACTGACTAGAGGTGTCCTACTGACTAGAAATGTCCTACTGAGTAGAGGTGTCCTACTGACTAGAGGTGTCCTACTGAGTAGAGGTGTCCTACTGACTAGAGGTGTCCTACTGACTAGAGGTGTCCTACTGACTAGAAATGTCCTACTGAGTAGAGGTGTCCTAGTGACTAGAGGTGTCCTACTGACTAGAGTTGTCCTACTGACTAGAAGTGTCCTACTGAGTAGAGGTGTCCTACTGACTAGAAGTGTCCTACTGAGTAGAGGTGTCCTACTGACTAGAGGTGTCCTACTGACTAGAGTTGTCCTACTGACTAGAGGTGTCCTACTGAGTAGAGGTGTCCTACTGACTAGAGGTCTCCTACTGAGTAGAGGTGTCCTGCTGACTAGAGGTGTCCTACTGACTAGAGGTGTCCTACTGACTGGAGGCGTCCTACTAACTAGAGGTGTCCTACTGACACGAAGTGTCATACTGACTGGAGCTGTCCTACGGAGTAGAGGTGTCCTACTGACTAAAGGTGTCTTACTGACTAGAAGTGTCCTACTGACTGGAGGTGTCCTACTGACTAGAGGTCCGACTGACTAGAGGTGTCCTACTGACTAAAGGTGTCCTACTGACTAGAGTCGTCCTACTGACTAGAGGTGTCCTACTGATTAGAGCTGTCCTTCTGACTAGAGGTGTCCTACTAAGTAGAGGTGTCCTACTGACTAGAGGTGTCCTACTGACTAGAGGTGTCCTACTGACTGGAGCTGTCCTACTGAGTAGAGGTGTCCTGCTGACCAGAGGTGTGCTACTGACTAGAGGTGTCCTACTGACTAGAGGTGTCCTTCTGACTAGAGGTGTCCTGTTGACTAGAGGTGTCCTACTGACTAGAGGTGTCCTACTGACTAGTGTTGTCCTACTGACTAGAGGTGTCCTACTAAGTAGAGGTGTCCTACTGACTAGAGGTGTCCTACTGACTAGAGGTGTCCTACTGACTAGAAATGTCCTACTGAGTAGAGGTGTCCTACTGACTAGAGGTGTCCTACTGAGTAGAGGTGTCCTACTGACTAGAGGTGTCCTACTGACTAGAGGTGTCCTACTGACTAGAAATGTCCTACTGAGTAGAGGTGTCCTACTGACTAGAGGTGTCCTACTGACTAGAGTTGTCCTACTGACTAGAAGTGTCCTACTGAGTAGAGGTGTCCTACTGACTAGAAGTGTCCTACTGAGTAGAGGTGTCCTACTGACTAGAGGTGTCCTACTGACTAGAGTTGTCCTACTGACTAGAGGTGTCCTACTGAGTAGAGGTGTCCTACTGACTAGAGGTCTCCTACTGAGTAGAGGTGTCCTGCTGACTAGAGGTGTCCTACTGACTAGAGGTGTCCTACTGACTGGAGGCGTCCTACTAACTAGAGGTGTCCTACTGACACGAAGTGTCATACTGACTGGAGCTGTCCTACGGAGTAGAGGTGTCCTACTGACTAAAGGTGTCTTACTGACTAGAAGTGTCCTACTGACTGGAGGTGTCCTACTGACTAGAGGTCCGACTGACTAAAGGTGTCCTACTGACTAAAGGTGTCCTACTGACTAGAGTCGTCCTACTGACTAGAGGTGTCCTACTGATTAGAGCTGTCCTTCTGACTAGAGGTGTCCTACTAAGTAGAGGTGTCCTACTGACTAGAGGTGTCCTACTGACTAGAGGTGTCCTACTGACTAGAAACGTCCTACTGACTGGAGGTGTCCTACTGACTAGAGGTCCGACTGACTAGAGGTGTCCTACGGACTGGAGATGTCCTACTGACTAGCGATGTCCTACTGACTAGAGGTGTCCCACTGACTAGAGGTGTCCTGCTGACTAGAGGTGTGCTTCTGACTAGAAGTGTCTTATTGAATAGAGGTGTCCTACTGACTAGAGGTGTCCTACTGACTAGAGGTGTCTTACTGACTGGAGCTGTCCTACTGACTGGCGCTGTCCTACTGAGTAGAGATGTCCTGCTGACCAGAGCTGTGCTACTGACTGGAGGTGTCCTACTGACTAGAGGTGTCCTGCTGACTAGAGGTGTCCTGTTGACTAGAGGTGTCCTACTGACTAGAGGTGTCCTACTGACTAGAGTTGTCCTACTGACTAGAGGTGTCCTACTGATTAGAGCTGTCCTTCTGACTAGAGGTGTCCTACTGATTAGAGCTGTCCTTCTGACTAGAGGTGTCCTACTAGGTGGAGGTGTCCTACTGACTAGAGGTGTCCTACTGACTAGAGGTGTCCTACTGACTAGAGGTGTCCTACTGACTAGAGGTATCCTACTGACTAGAGGTGTCCTACTGACTAGAGTTGTCCTACTGACTAGAGGTGTCCTACTGACTAGAGTTGTCCTACTGACTAGAGGTGTCCTACTGAGTAGAGGTGTCCTACTGAGTAGAGGTGTCCTACTGACTAGAAGTGTCCTACTGAGTAGAGGTGTCCTACTGACTAGAGGTGTCCTACTGACTAGAAGTGTCCTACTGTCTGGAGGTGTCCTACTGACTAGAGGTCCGACTGACCAGAGGTGTCCTACTGACTGGAGGTGTCCCACTGACTAACGATGTCCTACTGACTAGAGGTGTCCTACTGACTGGAGGTGTCCTGCTGACTAGAGGTGTGCTTCTGACTAGAGGTGTCTTATTGAATAGAGGTGTCCTACTGACTAGAGGTGTCCTACTGACTGGAGCTGTCCTACTGAGTAGAGGTGTCCTGCTGACCAGAGGTGTGCTACTGACTAGAGGTGTCCTACTGACTAGAGGTGTCCTGCTGACTAGAGGTGTCCTGTTGACTAGAGGTGTCCTACTGACTGGAGGTGTCCTACTGACTAGTGTTGTCCTACTGACTAGAGGTGTCCTACTAAGTAGAGGTGTCCTACTGACTAGAGGTGTCCTACTGACTAGAGGTGTCCTACTGACTAGAAATGTCCTACTGAGTAGAGGTGTCCTACTGACTAGAGGTGTCCTACTGAGTAGAGGTGTCCTACTGACTAGAGGTGTCCTACTGACTAGAGGTGTCCTACTGACTAGAAATGTCCTACTGAGTAGAGGTGTCCTACTGACTAGAGGTGTCCTACTGACTAGAGTTGTCCTACTGACTAGAAGTGTCCTACTGAGTAGAGGTGTCCTACTGACTCGAAGTGTCCTACTGAGTAGAGGTGTCCTACTGACTAGAGGTGTCCTACTGACTAGAGTTGTCCTACTGACTAGAGGTGTCCTACTGAGTAGAGGTGTCCTACTGACTAGAGGTCTCCTACTGAGTAGAGGTGTCCTGCTGACTAGAGGTGTCCTACTGACTAGAGGTGTCCTACTGACTGGAGGCGTCCTACTAACTAGAGGTGTCCTACTGACACGAAGTGTCATACTGACTGGAGCTGTCCTACGGAGTAGAGGTGTCCTACTGACTAAAGGTGTCTTACTGACTAGAAGTGTCCTACTGACTGGAGGTGTCCTACTGACTAGAGGTCCGACTGACTAGAGGTGTCCTACTGACTAAAGGTGTCCTACTGACTAGAGTCGTCCTACTGACTAGAGGTGTCCTACTGATTAGAGCTGTCCTACTGACTAGAGGTGTCCTACTGAGTAGAGGTGTCTTATTGAATAGAGGTGTCCTGCTGACTACCGGTGTGCTTCTGACTAGAGGTGTCTTATTGAATACAGGTGTCCCTCTGACTAGAGGTGTCCTACTGACTGGAGGTGCCCTACTGACGAGAGGTGTCTTGTTGACTAGAGGTGTCCTACTGACCAGAGCTGTTCCACTGATTAGAGGTGTCCTACTGACTAGAGGTGTCCCGCTAACTAGAGGTTTCCTACTGATTAGAGGTGTCCTACAGCCTAAAGGTGTCCTACTGACTAGAGGTGTCCTGCTGACTAGATGTGTCATACTGACTAGAGGTGCCCTACTGACTAGTGGTGTCCTACTGACTAGAGGTGGCCTACTGAGTAGAGGTGTCCTACTGACTGGGGGTGTCCTACTGACTAGAGGTGTCCTACTGACTGGAGGTGTCCTACTCACTAGAGGTGTCCTACTGGCTGGAGGTGTCCTACTAACTAGAGATCTTTTAACTTCCCTCCGATCAGCCGACTGCAATGTCACTGTCTACACGGGCCCAGGCCAATATGTCATGTCCATAGTTTTGCACGTATACGTCATATATTTTATGTATTTGGCTATTTGTAGCCACAGTTATCTGTCCCAGCGGTACATATATCATGAACATGAATAGCTTGAACGAAAGATTTGCGTTCTGCCATTCACAGTAACGAGACAAAATACGGTAGGTATAAAAAGCAGGGCGTTCCATGGAATCGTCGTAAGAAGTCCTCTCCATGGTTTGCACGCAGAGGTCACAAGAAGGGCATTGAAGTCCTTGGCGTTTCTTCGGCCACAGGCTCGTGAGCGTTGCCATTAGTTGATCTTGGGGCGTTTTGGCAAACACGGCATTCGCTTATGTTATGAAAATAGCCATGCATGATCGCCCGACAACAACAACTGGCCAGGGATGAGCAAAAATATCGAAAGAGCAAACAATTTAAAGCAATAATAGCCGGGTGTATGGTACCTTATCACTCCATAAGTTACCTCGGGACCATGATAGATTAAATCTAATGACACTGAGACACTTACATGATATTGTTCAGGGTGGAACAATGGTGTCTGTTGTCTAGACCGATCCATCCACCCCAACAAATAGCGTGCTCTATAGCGTTGGATCTCTAGACCAAATCCGACCCAAATTCGACCCAAGTCTGACCACATCCGACCCAAGCCCGACCCAATTGGGACCCAAGTCGGACCCAAATCGACCCAAATCCGACCCAAATCCGACCCAAATCCGACCCAAATCCGACCCAAATCCGACCCAAATTCGACTCAAGTCGGACCCAAATCCGACCCAAATCCGACCCAAATCCGACCTAAATCCGACCTAAGTCTGGTGACCACATCCGACCCAAGTCAACCGCAAGAATTGTGGCCTGAAGGCCGCGCACATCAAAAAACGATAAACCGCCCCCGCCTCCAGAGTACTCGGCCCACGCCACACGGAAATGGAGTTGTGTATGAGCCAGTAATCTAGTCTCATGTGTAAGCACTTCCGGCCGCATCCGGATCACGACAACAAATCACCACGTGGCGCCTGATTGTTGTACTTGTTGACCTGCCGATATCCTGACGGCATTGAGAGCGATAGCAGCAGCCCCGCAGTGAATCAACGAAATGGGCAGAAACTATCATCTGTATATAGAGAGAGAGAGAAAAGCTCAGGATTGTTTCTTTGAGTGTCTTTTATCGTTGCATTATTGTAATGTTACTCTTCCCTCTTCATTAAATCGAATTTACTTAAATAATGACATCATCTTATGACGACATTCAAGGAGCGCATCGTGTAAAACAAGTTATTTCATGTAATGACGTCGTGACATACCGTCATGTGGTAGTCAGTAGGAAGTGCTAGCGAGCTTCTGCTCACAATACGGATGCGATTCAATTCCGGAAGGACGGAATGTTTGATCCAGATATACACCATTCCGGATTCCTGTTCACCACTCTTAATTAGCCGGATTGCAAACAACACGATAATTACCATAGCAACCACGCCGGTAACCAAGGCCATGGAATCCGGCTTGACACACCGTTTATTGTTACCGCCAATGTGAGGGTCGAGAGTGAAGGTGGGGTGGGGGGCATCAGGAGCTGGGGAGTGAGGGCTGGGGGAGGGAATGGAGAACTGAGGGCTGGGGAGGGGATGGAGCGCTGAGGACTGAGGGACAGGGAGGGGATAGAGCGCTGAGGACTGAGATGGAGGGCGGGGGGGGGGATAAGAAGGGGGGTGGGGGGACAGGGAGCAGCGCGTGGAGGTGGAAAGCGCCTCCGGTACGGTACCGACGAAGGATAATGCGACTTTGTTATTTGTTCCTCGAGGTTAAAAACATGGACCAGATGGAAAGCATGCACCACTTACCCCGGCAGTTTAGGCAGCTGGCGGGGGCAAGAACTCCGACCAGACCGTGACACCATTTTTGTAAGAGTGCATTGCATGCAAGCAATGCGCCATGCCGATCGTGATCAACTGTGTGTGCATTTAAATTCTTCCAAATGGCGGGTGTTTCAGGCCAGTTTTGTGCACATGGCCGTCTTGGGACAATGAAACCCATATTGAGCGGTTAACTTGGTTCTGCAAAGCTGCCTGGGTGAAAGCCCAAGAACACCAAAGGGATCTAGGGTCTGTGTTAGAGTGGCTAATTCCTATCCCGTTTCCGTCATATCGGACTTATTTGAAGTTACCAGACCAACACCCAGATTAAGCTCTATTTATATAACGACCGTCGACCGCCCATTATAGAGGCGTGTCTTATGTATTATGTGTCTCAACACCTGACTAAGCCATGAGGCTGGCCGTCCTATGAACCCACGTGACGCCCGACCCTGGAGGCCGCGGTCACCCTCACGCTCGATCGGCTCCACGGACCAGTGGCTGGACCCTGACAGCTAGACCCTGACAGGTAGACCCTGACAGCCAATGGGAGACAGACCATGACACCATGACTGAAGAAATGCCTGTCACACGCGGGGTTCCACAAGGTTCAATCCTAGGGCCGCTCCTCTTTATAATCTATACCAATGATTTACCCCACGCTAGTGATGTTTTTAAGTTTATAGTATATGCTGGTGATACTACACTGTTTAGTACACTGGATGCATCAATAACTGGGAGTAAAAATGAAGCGCAAAACATAAATGATGAATTATCCAAGATAAACAATTGGTTAAAGGTAAATGATCTGTGCCTAAACATAGCAAAAACTAAATACATGGTACTCTAAAAGCCCCAGAAAAAAGTAAAAATTCCAGAACTATACATTGCCAGCAACAAACTAGAGTGCGTCGATACCTTTGATCTGCTAGGACTAACTATAGATAAACATTTAACATGGCACAGCCATACAAAAAAACTTGCTGCAAAGCTAAGCAAAGTTGTTGGTATCCTAAAGAGGCTAGGAAACTTCCTTCCCCAACACATACTGTATACCATATATATGTCACTGTTTCAGAGTCAACTATATTACTGCATACTGGCATGGGGATATCGAGTTGACAGGTTATTTAAAATTCAAAAACGGGCAATTAGGATTATAACAAAAAGTCATTATATTGCACACACGGACCCGCTATTCAAATATCTCAAAATCTTGAAACTAAAAGATATACATACATTACAACAACTTAAATTTTACCACCAATTCATAAATAATAACCTATCAGCTTACTTGCTCGAACACATGACATTCCTCAAGATAAATGACTTACATAATCATAACACAAGACAAAACCACACATTTCATATCCCGACTACCAAACACAAATTCTGTCAACTTACCTTAAGACATAGTCTCATCCATCACCTAAACAACACCCCTCCGCATATCATTAGCAAAGCAACCACACATTCGCTGAAAAGTTATGCGTCTCATATTAAGGACCATTTATTAATCGGTTATAAGGAATGTTGTGAAGCCTCATATTGTTATGTCTGCCACGTACGCACGGAATAGGTATTTAGCTTTCTTAAACTTTTACTTTGGATCGTCTGTGTTGTAGAAATTCAAAATACCATATTTGCTGTTGTAAATAAATTATATAGTGCATATGAACTCAGAAACAATATGTTAGAATCAGTGTCGTTTTTAGCGTAACGTAACTGGCCTGTGTAACTGGCGTTTTTTTTTTTTTTTTTTTTTTTTTTTTGAGGTGGCTCACATGCTAGCGACTGCCTAGCAGGCAACCCTATCTAATTTTTGTGTGTGTTTTTCTTTTTCTGTTTGTTTTGTTATGTATGCTTGACCCAATAAAACGATTCTGATTCTGATTCTGATTCAGCAAATAACCCACAGACGACCTCAACTCATGGCTTCGACACGACAGCGCTACACGACTCGTCTTCTATACGACATTTGCTATACGATCTCGACTCGATGGAATAAATTATATGTTGGAAAAGAAACACCGGTACCTCTAGTCTTCTGTAGACCGGTCACACCAAGCCAGATACATGTATCACCGAAGCCACTAGTCTGGTCTAGCAGTTGAGATTTGAAACTGTTCAACCACCCACCGCCGAACGGATTTCTAAGAACAATTTAATTTGAGATCAATGTTACGGGTGTCAGCGGGACTCGGGGGTGGGGGGCATATGCAAAGGATTTCACTGTTCAACCAGTGGGCGCGTATGATTCGTGTATTCTGGATTGGTTGACGAGGCTAGCTACCTGATCTTTCAATGCGTTTATCACTGGCCGACCTGCCAAGCGGAAACGGAAATGACTGGCGTCTGACGTAAATGATTTGAGGAAACCCGACGCCGCGACTGCCGGAAACCGGCGACTAACTTCACGGAATCGCATGCTGGGGAGGACCATTTTTGTCGTAAAACTTTGTTTGTAAACAACATGTATGTTGTAGGTCCTGAAATAACTAATGCATACGTCATGTCCTATAAGACAGGATTCTTTAATATTATTCTCGGATATTGTTATGATCAGGGGCGGTTCGGGGGGGGGGGTGGGGTAGGGTTAGGGAGGGAGCGACCCACCTTGGGAACTTGAGCATATGCAGTAAAAGTCGGATTCTCCGAGCACCCCCCCCCCCCCGCCCCGGTCGCAAGTTGTCAAAGAGCAGCCCCCGCCCCGGTCGCAAGTTGTCAAAGAGCAGCCCCCGCCCCGGTCGCAAGTTGTCAAAGAGCAGCCCCCGCCCCGGTCGCAAGTTGTCAAAGAGCAGCCCCCACCCCGGTCGCAAGTTGTCAAAGAGCAGCCCCCACCCCGGTCGCAAGTTGTCAAAGAGCAGCCCCCACCCCGGTCGCAAGTTGTCAAAGAGCAGCCCCCACCCCGGTCGCAAGTTGTCAAAGAGCAGCCCCCGCCCCGGTCGCAAGTTGTCAAAGAGCAGCCCCCACCCCGGTCGCAAGTTGTCAAAGAGCAGCCCCCGCCCCGGTCGCAAGTTGTCAAAGAGCAGCCCCCGCCCCGGTCGCAAGTTGTCAAAGAGCAGCCCCCGCCCCGGTCGCAAGTTGTCAAAGAGCAGCCCCCGCCCCGGTCGCAAGTTGTCAAAGAGCAGCCCCCGCCCCGGTCGCAAGTTGTCAAAGAGCAGCCCCCACCCCGGTCGCAAGTTGTCAAAGAGCAGCCCCCACCCCGGTCGCAAGTTGTCAAAGAGCAGCCCCCGCCCCGGTCGCAAGTTGTCAAAGAGCAGCCCCCACCCCGGTCGCAAGTTGTCAAAGAGCAGCCCCCACCCCGGTCGCAAGTTGTCAAAGAGCAGCCCCCGCCCCGGTCGCAAGTTGTCAAAGAGCAGCCCCCGCCCCGGTCGCAAGTTGTCAAAGAGCAGCCCCCACCCCGGTCGCAAGTTGTCAAAGAGCAGCCC
The DNA here is from genome assembly GCA_964019135.1 of Arenicola marina. Classification (NCBI taxonomy): domain Eukaryota; kingdom Metazoa; phylum Annelida; class Polychaeta; family Arenicolidae; genus Arenicola; species Arenicola marina. The sequence goes on along the minus strand of OZ025264.1, from coordinate 262,099 downwards.
CCACCCCGGTCGCAAGTTGTCAAAGAGCAGCCCCCGCCCCGGTCGCAAGTTGTCAAAGAGCAGCCCCCACCCCGGTCGCAAGTTGTCAAAGAGCAGCCCCCACCCCGGTCGCAAGTTGTCAAAGAGCAGCCCCCACCCCGGTCGCAAGTTGTCAAAGAGCAGCCCCCGCCCCGGTCGCAAGTTGTCAAAGAGCAGCCCCCACCCCGGTCGCAAGTTGTCAAAGAGCAGCCCCCGCCCCGGTCGCAAGTTGTCAAAGAGCAGCCCCCACCCCGGTCGCAAGTTGTCAAAGAGCAGCCCCCACCCCGGTCGCAAGTTGTCAAAGAGCAGCCCCCACCCCGGTCGCAAGTTGTCAAAGAGCAGCCCCCACCCCGGTCGCAAGTTGTCAAAGAGCAGCCCCCACCCCGGTCGCAAGTTGTCAAAGAGCAGCCCCCACCCCGGTCGCAAGTTGTCAAAGAGCAGCCCCCGCCCCGGTCGCAAGTTGTCAAAGAGCAGCCCCCACCCCGGTCGCAAGTTGTCAAAGAGCAGCCCCCGCCCCGGTCGCAAGTTGTCAAAGAGCAGCCCCCGCCCCGGTCGCAAGTTGTCAAAGAGCAGCCCCCGCCCCGGTCGCAAGTTGTCAAAGAGCAGCCCCCGCCCCGGTCGCAAGTTGTCAAAGAGCAGCCCCCGCCCCGGTCGCAAGTTGTCAAAGAGCAGCCCCCACCCCGGTCGCAAGTTGTCAAAGAGCAGCCCCCGCCCCGGTCGCAAGTTGTCAAAGAGCAGCCCCCGCCCCGGTCGCAAGTTGTCAAAGAGCAGCCCCCGCCCCGGTCGCAAGTTGTCAAAGAGCAGCCCCCGCCCCGGTCGCAAGTTGTCAAAGAGCAGCCCCCGCCCCGGTCGCAAGTTGTCAAAGAGCAGCCCCCACCCCGGTCGCAAGTTGTCAAAGAGCAGCCCCCACCCCGGTCGCAAGTTGTCAAAGAGCAGCCCCCGCCCCGGTCGCAAGTTGTCAAAGAGCAGCCCCCGCCCCGGTCGCAAGTTGTCAAAGAGCAGCCCCCGCCCCGGTCGCAAGTTGTCAAAGAGCAGCCCCCGCCCCGGTCGCAAGTTGTCAAAGAGCAGCCCCCACCCCGGTCGCAAGTTGTCAAAGAGCAGCCCCCGCCCCGGTCGCAAGTTGTCAAAGAGCAGCCCCCGCCCCGGTCGCAAGTTGTCAAAGAGCAGCCCCCGCCCCGGTCGCAAGTTGTCAAAGAGCAGCCCCCGCCCCGGTCGCAAGTTTTCAGAGAACAACCCCTCCTTTGTAAATTCCTAGATCTGCCCCTGATGAGGCCAGATATGGATGAAAATCTACGAAAACGGGACCACAAAAACAGGCCGATACGTGCATAGAAACAAGATGTACAAAAGCCAAAATGTACATGACAACGGGACGCTGCAACACGCGATATGTACATGACAACGGGACGCTACAACTGCAAATACGTACATGGAAACAAGACGCTACAACAAGCGATATATGCATAGGAACAAGACGCCACGGGTCGCTGCAAAATAACATTGTTAATACTTACAATTAATGTGTGTTACTCTCAGTTGACGGCGATACCTGAGAGGGGGTGCCTTACTCGGGGTGCGTCACAGCTCTGTCTCGGAGGGGAGTCTGACGGACAACAGAGAGAGGGACAGATACCGCTGGCGTAGTCCCCACACAGCCTGCTTCCTTCTCGCACTGATGCCGCGCTCGCCTTATAAACGTCATCTGGTGCGTGACGCGCTCAACACGAAGGTCTGCCCTGGGGGTGGGGGGGGGGGGTGGACGAAGTCACAGGGTGAACTGGTGTAGTCGTGGTGTATGGCTTAGGGTGGTGTGTGGTGAGTGGGGTGAGGTGTAGGTGCGCTCCTAGGCGGTGAGGGTGGGGGGGTGGCCGAGGGTTGAATATATCCCGAAGTGCGGTCAACCCAGGCAACCTTTATCAGGGTTTCTACATGAGTTTCGTGAGTAACCCGTGACTCGACAAGCAAGGACCGTGACACCGACACCCGCCGCACCCCCCACCCCCCCCCCCCCCCGACCCGGCCTGTGTTGTTTTGCACCCCCAGCGTAGCGTAGAAATATTTCATAGAAATTTGAGGCGCATTGCAGGACGTAGGAATGACGATTTTTGGCTGAGTATTTGAAGTGCCAGTGATGGTAGCGATGAACTGACGGGTGATGCGTAAGGTGGAGGCAGGCTGGGTGGGGGGGGGGGGAGGGCGGTGCTTCAGAGTGCTTAGGGCTGGGTCGCCCAGAGGTGAGTGCTCGGAGGCGGGGGTGGGGGTGGGGGAGGGGGGTTGCCGAGCCACATCTGAAGACTTCCCGCCTCTGCTTTGCGTCACCCGCTGTTGCGTGGGACAGAGAGATTTATTGGGCACATATAAGTTTTTATGCGGCGAATCACAAGGGTGGAACCGTTTGATAGAGGCTAGGCGTGGGGTGTGGTGGCGGGGGAGGGGGGTCGGGGTGGTCTAGTTGGGGATAGCATGGTGTTGGGGGGGGGGAGTAGCTTTTAATGGAATCTCGATTACAGATATGCTATACTTCACCTAATAATCGGTTTGCTTTCAGTCTTCTAATTGGCCCATGTTACGGAGTAGTCTATGTATACACTTCAAACACGAACGTGACCTCGGTTTTTTTTTGGACGAAATTCTATTTGATCTCACAGATAATAAAATGCAGTAAACTTACCGATCTGTTGAGGCGGAATTTGTTAAGGCGTTAGAATTAGCTCGCATTAGAAATGCATCTGACTTATGGGTTAGTGAGATAGCTGAGAACGGAAGATTGGACACTTATAGAGGCTTCAAATATACTCCTGTAACCGAGACATGTCTATTTTCTAAAAAACGTATTGACCTGCGTAGTTCTTTGTCTCGATTAAGGTGCTCATCCCACAAATTAGCTATTGAATCCGGGCGGCATCGTGGATTAAAAAGGAAGTAAGGGTGTGTGTCTTTTGTAAGCAAATGTACCAAAGGGAAATAATGGAAGACGAGAAGCATTTTATATGTAGCTGCCCCTTCTACCAACATTTAAGAGACTCCTTCCCTATATAATTAGCCCTGACCAGTTGTTGCTGCTTGTTGCTAATGACATCAGAATGTGAGTTAGAAATAGCAAACTTAGCAAAATTTGTAAATATAGCGTTTAAAGAAAGACTTCACTTCTTTGAAAACGAAGTTTGTAGATAAATTTATGTATGGTAATTTACTAAGATCTTTACTATCTAAGATACGGTTTACTTGTTTTACTTGTTTACTTATTTACTTACTGCACTGTTTCGTTTCTCTATCATTGATTTTGTGCATGTGTATGCACCAGAGGCTATGTGCCTAAAGTGCGAAATAAACAATTTCCCTGGTGACCTTTGATGTGACCTTTGATCAATATCGCCAGTGAAACATCGTCAAACAAGCAAACATCGTGTTGAGGCGCCAGTGTGGCGAACTAATGCTTGAACAACTGCCCAACAATTTATTACACACCATAAATGTACACTAAGCACCTAATTACATCATATTTCCATACAAAGTTACTTTAAGCGGGCATGGCACACTCATGATGGCAGTTCGGGGGGGGGGGGCGGTTTATATGGGGCCGGGGTGCAGCCGTACTCTGGACCGCTTTAGATGGGCTGGGGGTTGGATGGGGGGGGGGGGGTAAACGGGAGGGGGGGGGTGGATGGAAGGGGGGGGTGGATGGAAGGGGGGGGGGGTGGATGGTAGGGGTGGTTGGATGGAAGGGGGTGGGGGGTAGATGGTAGGGGTGGTTGGATGGAAGGGAGGTGTACGGGAGGGGGGTGGATGGGGGTGGATGGAAGGGAGTGGATGGGAGGGGGGTGAACGGGAGGGGGAGGTGGGTGGATGGAAAGGGGGTGTGGATGGGAGGAGGGGTTGGATGGGAGTGGGTTGAATGGCAGGGGGGGGTGGATGGGAGGGAGGGGATAGGAGTGGGTTGGATGGGACGGGGGGCGAAAGGGATGGAAAGAGGGTGGATGGGAGTGTAGGTGGATGGGAGGGAGGGGATGTGAGGGGGCTGGATGTGAAGGGGGTAGATAAGAGGTGGGTTGTATGGGAGGGGATGGATGGAAAATGGGGATGGATGGGAGGGGGGGTGGATGGGAGGTAGGGGGGGGGGTCCTCCTGGCCCCCTGCTCTCCCCGGGATCCGCCATTGACACCCACATAGTTTTCACTGCAATAAGACTGGAAATTGGATCTCTGTGAACCAGAGATGGTATCGTAACAGGTTTGTATGGTAGGCTAAGACGTTTACTGTGACTTAAGACACCGACCCGTATCCGGGTTGAGACAACGCCTCGGTAAAAACATCTCCCCTTACAATTATTACCCCTCCCAGTCCCCGCTCCCATGAGCCTAGCCCAGACCCGGCCCCAAACTCTCTCACATACCAGGTATACGACCAAAATGTCAAGGAACTTGCCACGTGCTCCGTCGACAAAAGTTCCCCCGTGACCAAGTCACGCCGCCGTGGGGGTCGCGATGTCAAGCAAACAGAGTAGCCGAACAGTCCTTGTGTGGTGCATGAGCTGGTTGTAACCACGCGTCTTGATATCCGATATTCGGTCTTTTCATGTAAAATTTCTGTCTCAGCTTTCGGTAGACACATGAGAACTGACAATGATAAGGTCCGTTTGCGCATTAACACCGTCGCGCTCCTTATGGTCCGGTCATTCTAGCACCACATGGGGTGGACCTGGAACTAATTGCAACAGAATTTTCTTTTTGTGGGGATAGTATCTAGCTATGACCTAGCACAGCAGATAAACAATCTAAAGAAATCTAGCTGGGGTAACATTTTTTTATTTGTATTTGAAAATATAACTCAAACAGAGACATTTCCGACGTGTCAGCGAGAGACTTAAAGCCTCGTAGAGCTTTCGTGTCCTTCCCTGAGAGCTTTCTCAAGTTTCGCCATTCCCTAAGAACGTTCTCAATTCTCGTCCCTTCCTGAGAGCTTTCTCAAGTCTCATATATCCCTGAGAGCTTTATCAAGTCTCGTCCCTCCCTGATAGCTTTCTTAAGTCTCGTCAGTCCCTTAAAGCTGTCACAAGTCTCGTCCTTCCCTGAGAACATTCACAAGTCCCGTCCAATCTTGTAGAGCATTCACAACTCTCGTTCTTCCATAAGAACTTTCACAAGTCTCGTTCTTCACTGAGAACTTTCACAAGTCTCCTTCTTCACTTTCACTTGTTTCGTCCAACCTAGAGAGCTTTCTCCAGTCTCGTCGTTCCCTGAGTGTTTTCTCCAGTCTCGTCCTTCCCTGAGACCTTTCACATGTCTCGTCGTTCCCTGAGAGCTTTCTCAAGTCTCGTCCTTAACTGAGAGCTTTCCCAAGTTTCGCTTTTCCCTGAGCGCTTCATCAAGTCTCTTCCTTTCCTGAGTGCTTTCTCAAGTCTCGTTTTTTTCTGAGAACTTTTTCAAGTCTCGCTCTTCCCTGAGAGCTTTCCCAACTCTCGTCCTTCGATAAAACATTCCACTAGCCTCGTCGTTCCCTTAGAGCTATCTCAAGTCTCGTTCGTCGTTCCTTGAGTGCTTTCTCAAGTCTCGTCCTTCCCTGAGAACTTTTCAGGTCTCGTCGTTCGCTGAGAGCTTTCTCAAGTCTCGTCCTTTCCTGAGACCTTTCACAAGTCTCGTTGTTCCCTGAGAGCTTCATCAAGTCTCGTCCTTCTCTGAGAGCTTTCTCAAGTCTCGTTCTTACCTGAGAACTTTCTTAAGTCTCGTTCTTCCCTAAGACCTTTCACCAGTCTCATTCTTCCTTGAGAGCTTTCTCAAGTCTCGTCGTTCCCTGAGTGTTTTCTCAAGTCTCGTCCTTCCTTGAGAGCTTTCTCAAGTCTCGTGCTTCAGATAGAACTTTCTCAAGTCTCGTTCCTCCCTAAGACCTTTCACCAGTCTCGTTCCTCCCTAAGACCTTTCACCAGTCTCGTCGTTCCTTAAGTGCTTTCTCAAGTCTCGTCGTTCCCTGAGAGCTTTCTCAAGTCTTGTCCTTCCCTGAGAGCTTTCTCAGGTCTCGTCCTTCCCCGAGTGCTTTCTCAAGTCTCGTCATATCCTGAGAGCTTTCTCAAGTCTCGTTCTTCCCATAGAACTTTCTCAAGTCTCGTTCTTCCCTGAGACATTTCACCATTCTCGTTCTTCCCTGAGAGCTTTCTCAAGTCTCGTCGTTCCCTAAGTGCTTTCTTAAGTCGCGTCGTTCCCTGGGAGCTTTCTCAAGTCCAACCTTGAGAACTCCTCAAATCTTGTCGTTCCCTAAGTGCTTTCTTAAGTCTCGTCGTTCCCTGAGAGCTTTCTCAAGTCCAACCTTGAGAACTTCTCAAATCTCGCCCTTCCCTGAGAACTTTCACAGGTCTCGTCCAACCTTGAGGGCTTTCTCAAGTCTCGTCTTTCCTGAGAACTTTCTCAGTTCTCGCCCTTCCCTGAGAGCTGTCTCAAGTCTCATCTTTTCCTGAGAGGTTCCCAAGTCTCATCTTTTCCTGAGAGCTTTCTCAAGTCCCGTCTTTTACTGGCAGCTTTTACAGATCTCGTCCCTCCCTGAGAGCTTTCTCAAGTCTCGTCCTTGCCTGAGAGCTTTCTAAAGTCTCGTCCTTCCCTGAGTGGTTTCACAAGTTTCGTACAACCTGAAAGCTTTCTCAAGTCTCGTCCTTCCCTGAGAACTTTCACAAGTCTCGTCCTACCTTGTAGAGCATTGACAAGTCTCGTCCTGCCATGAGAACTTCACAAGTCTCGTTCTTCCCAGAGGACTTTCACACGTCTCGTCCTTCCCTGAGAGTTTTCCCAAGTGTCGTTCTTCTTGGAGAACTTTCACTTGATTCGTCCAACCATGAGAGCTTTCTCAAGTCTCATCCTTCCATGAGAGATTTCTCAAGTGTCGTCTTTCCTTGAGATCTTTCTCAAGTCTCATCCTTTCATGAGAGCTTTCTCAAGTCTCGTACTTCCCTGAGTGCTTTGACAAGTCTCGTCCTTCCCTGAGTGCTTTGACAAGTTTCGTTCAACCTGAAAGCTTTCTCAAGTCTCGTCCTTCCTTGAGAGCTTTCTGAAGTCTCGTCAGTCCATTAAAGTTGTCACAAGTCTCGTCCTTCCCTGAGAAATTTCACAAGTCTCGTCCTACCTTGTAGAGCATTCACAAGTCTCGTCCTTCCATGAGAACGTCACAAATCTCGTTCTTTCCTGAGGACTTTCACAAGTCTCGTCCTTCCCCTAGAGCTTTCTCAAGTCTCGTTCTTCCCTGAGAACTTTCACTTGATTCGTCCAACCTGGAGAGCTTTCTGAACTATCATCCTTCCATGACAGTTTTCTCAGGTCTCATCCTTCCTTGAGAGCTTTCTCAAGTCTCGTCCTTCCTTGGGAGCTTTCTCAGGTCTCGTCCTTTCTTGAGATCTTTCTTACGTCTTGTCCTTCCCTGAGAACTTTCTCAAGTTTCGTCCAACCTGAAAGCTTTCTCAAGTCTCGTCTTTCTCTGAGAGGTTCCGAAGTCTCGTCCTTCTCTGAGAGCTGTCTGAAGTCTCGTCCAACCTTGAAAGCTTTCTCAAGTCTCGTCCTTCCCTGCGAACTTTCTCAAGTCTCGTCAGTCCCTTAAAGCTTTCTCAAGTCTCGTTCTTCTCGGAGAGCTTTCTGAAGTCCCGTCAGTCCCTTAAAGCTGTCACAAGTCTCGTCCTTCCCTGAGAACTTTCTCAAGTCTCGTCCAACCTGAAAGCTCTCTCAAGTCTCATCCAACCTTGTAGAGCATTCACAAGTCTCGTTCTTCCATGAGATCTTCACAAATCTCGTTTTTCCCTGAGAACTTTCACACGTCTCGTCCTTCCCTGAGAGCTTCCTCAAGTCTCGTTCTTTCCTGAGGACTTTCACTTGATTCATCCAACCTCAAGAGCTTTCTCAAGTCTCATCCTTCCATGAGAGCTTTCTCAGGTCTCGTCCTTCCTTGAGAGCTTTCCCAGGTTTCGTCCTTCCTTAAGAGCTTTCTTAAGTCTCATCCTTCCCTGAGAGCTTTCTCAAGTCTCGTCCATCGTGGAGAGCTTTCTCAAGTCTCATCGTGTCCTGACAACTTTCACAAGTTTCGTTCAACAACCTGAGGAGCATTCTCAAGTCTCGTCCTTCCCTAAGCGCTTTGACAAGTCTCGTCCTTCAATGAGAGCTTTCTCAAGCCTCGTCCTTCCCTGAGAACTTTCACAATTTTCGTATAAGCTTTCTTTTAATTCTATCAACATAAGCCTTTATGTTAACGTGTGGTCGTGAACGGTAATTCCCTCGGCCTGTGCTCATCATAACGTCTCCTATTAATTCCCGTGGCCAAACCGCACGTCGCAGAACCATAACGTCCCCATTGCGGCCGATGCAAAAAGGGGGAAAATATGGACTACAGACATCGATCATAACGCCCCTACTTCATGCTCCTACGCAGCTGGCCCCCCACCTGCCCCCTCTCCCCTCACACACCTCCCATCACCCACCTTTTCCCACGCCATTCCTAAAGGGAAGCGATCATTAGGGCTGTTGTGCCGTGCTCTGGGAACCGAGGTTCAAATGGGCCCTTACTTCCCCCGAGATCAATACATGATTGACGTGTGAGGTCAGACTCCGGCTAGGGTCGTGGGCTAGAGTCGCCCAAGTACAGATGGCGGGTCACATGATTATGCACCTCACCCACTGACCCTTTAATCGCATCACCCCCTCACCCCTTCGCCGCTACCCCCCCCCCCCCCCCAAACAACACACCCTCCGCCAACATGTCCCAGTCCTCTCCTATCGGACCGGTAAATGCTTTCCTTCTTTTTCTTTATTTCGTGAGGTTTCCAACAAGCGTATCCACATATGGAATGGTCACCTCCATAACAAACATAAGGATCTATCACCAATGTTGTCTAAGGATCTATCACCAATGTTGTCTAGGGATCTATCACCAATGTTGTCTAAGGATCTATCACCAATGTTGTCTAAGGATCCTAATGAATGAACAAATGACGTACACTAATGAATGAACAAATGATGTACACTAATGAATAGACAAATGACGTACACTCATGAATGGACAAATGATCGACGTACACTAATGAATGGACAAATGATGTACACAAATGAATGGACAAATGACGTACACTCATGAATGGACAAATGACATACACTCATGAATGGACAAATGACGTACACTCATGAATGAACAAATGACGTACACTCATGAATGAACAAATGACGTACACTCATGAATGAACAAATGACGTACACTCATGAATGGACAAATTACGTACACTCATGAATGGACAAATGACGTACACTCATGAATGGACAAATGACGTACACTAATGAATGAACAAACGACGTACACTAATGAATGAACAACTGACGTACACTAATGAATGAACAAATGACGTACACAAATGAAAGGACAAATGATGTACACTCATGAATGGATAAATGACGTACTCATGAATGAACAAATGACGTAAACTCATGAGTGAACAAATGACGTACACCAACGAATGGACAAATGGGTGGGTGGTGGGGCGGACCCCGAGGGGTATGTGGGTGGCTTATTACTTCATAAATGACACAGCACTGAAGAAGCTATCACAACAGGTTCCCTTTGCAGTACTAAACAATATTGATAACAGAATGTAAAACACCAATAATAACAGAATGTTAGACAATATTAATAACAGAATGTTAAACAACATTATTAACAGAATGTTAAACAACATTATTAACAGAATGTTAAACAACATTAATAACAGAATGTTAAACAACATTAATAACATAATTGTAAACAACATTAATAAAAGATCATTAATGAATATTGATAACACAGATCATTTATGAACATTGATAAAATAGATCATTAATGAACATTGTCAACATAGATTATTAATGAACATTGTTAACATAGATCATTGAACAAAATTGATAACAGATCACAAAACAACATTGATGACATAGACAAAGATCATTAAACAACGTTGATAACATAGATCATTAAACGACATTGATTAAAGATAATTAAATAACAACGCTCATTAGACAACATTGGTGATATATCTTCAGACAACATTGGTGATATTTCCTAAGACAACATTGGTGATATATTTTCAGACAACATCAGTGATAGATCCTAGACAACATTGGTGATATATCCCTAGACAACATTGGTGATATATCCTTAGACAACATTGGGGATAGATCCTTAAACAACATTGGTAATAGAGCCTTAGACAACATTGGTAATAGATCCTTAGACAACATTGGTAATAGTTCCTTAGACAACATTGGTGATAGATCCCTAGACAAAATTGGTGATAGATCCTTAGACAATATGAGTGATAGATCCTTGGACAACATTGGTGATGGATCCTTAGACAACATTGGTAATAAATCCTTAGACAACATTGGTGATAGATCCTTAGACAACATTGGTGATAGATCCTTAGACAACATTGGTGATAGATCCTTAGACAACATTGGTAATAGATCCTTAGACAACATTTGTGATTGATCCTTAGACAACATTGGTGGTAGAGCCTTAGATGACATTGGTAATAGATCCTCAGACAACATTGGTGATAGATCCTTAGACAACATTGGTAATATATCCTTGGACAACATTGGTGATAGTTCCTTAAACAACATTGGTGATATATCCTTAGACAACATTGGTGATAGATCCTTAGACAACACTGGTGGTAGATCCTTAGACAACATTGGTTATAGAGCCTTAGACAACATTAGGGATAGATCCTTAGACAACATTGGGGATAGCTCCTTAGACAACATTGGTAATAGAGTCTTAGACAACATTGGGGATAGATCCTTAGACAACATTGGTTATAGATCCCTAGACAACATTGGTGATAGAGCTTTAGACAACATTGGTGGTAGAGCCTTAGATGACATTGGTCATAGAGCCTTAGACAACATTGGTGGTAGATCCTTAGACAGCATTGGTGATAGATCCTTAGACAACATTGGTGATAGATCCTCAGACAACATTGGTGATATATCCTTAGACAACATTGGTGATAGATCCTCAGACAACATTGGTGATAGATCCTTAGACAACATTAGTGATAGATCCTCAGACAACATTGGTGATAGATCCTTAGACAACATTGGTGATAGATCCTTAGACAACATTGGTGATAGTTCCTTAGACAACATTGGTGATGGTTCCTTAGACAACATTGGTGATAGATCCTTAGACAACCTTGGTGATAGATCCTTAGACAACATTGGTGATAGATCCTTAGACAACATTGGTGATAGATCCTTAGACAACATTGGTGATAGATCCTCAGACAACATTGGTGGTAGATCCTTAGACAACATTGGTGATAGATCCTTAGACAACATTGGTGATAGATCCTTAGACAACATTGGTGGTAGATCCTTAGACAACATTGGTAATTGAGCCTTAGACAACATTGGTGATAGATCCTTAGACAACATTGGTGGTAGATCCTTAGACAACATTGGTGATAGATCCTTAGACAACATTGGTGATAGATCCTTAGACAACATTGGTGGTAGATCCTTAGACAACATTGGTGATAGATCCTTAGACAACATAAACAACATTGGTGATAGATCCATAGACAACATTGTTGGTAGATCCTTAGACAACATTGGTGATAGATCCATAGACAACATTGTTGGTAGATCCTTAGACAACATTGGTGATAGATCCATAGACAACATTGGTGATAGATCCTTAGACAACATTGGTGATAGATCCTTAAACACCATTGATAACGTAGATATTTAAACGACATTGATAACGTAGGGCATTAAAAGACACTGGTACTGGTAACATAGGTCCTTGAAAGGCATTGACAGCAGATGATTAAGTAACGTTGATAACAGATGATTAAAGAACATTGATAACAGATGATTAAAGAACATTGACAACATATTTATGTTATTTGAAAACTTAAAAAAACAGATCATTATAGAACTTTTATAACAGATCATTAAACAACATTGGTAACATAGATCAATATATCATTGAGAATATACTTACATCACCCCCCTCCCCTCTTCGGGTCGGCCATTTTGGGCAGAAAGCAATATGAGGTCGAGCTCAGGGTGCATGGCCAATTGCATCTTTCAACATACAGTTGGCTGAAGACGTATTTTTCCCTGAGAACGGCAGCCCACACCTATCAGAAACTTTGTCTGCGAGCACAGAGCGTGACGCTTAGCCTATAAATTAAACTTGATCGCCTTTTTCTACATTGCATTGGCACGAGAAAAGATTATCTGTGAATGGGAAAGAATTAGTAATCTCGGTTCCCATCAACCAATGCATTTATCGTTCTGTGAGAAGAATTTATCTGCACCTGGTCAGCTGTTTTTGCGATGCGATAACACACACGCACAACAATCCCGATCGAGTGCCAACCAGGAACTAGCCAGGAACCGGCCAAAAACGAAGCAGGAACCGGCCAGGATGGGGTGAGAACGCCGGTGGAGGGCTTTGAATCCGCGACTATTACTCAAGGCCAGGTGGAAGCCCGGGGGGGGGGGTGGAGGACGGGGGGGGGGGTTGGAGGACAAGGGGGTGTGGGTGGTCGAAAGAGAGGGGATTGGACGTGGAGGGAAAGGAGGGAGGGGGGGAGGCAGGAAGGGAGACTGACAGGGCAGAGAGGTAGGCAGGGCGGCAGGAAGGGAGATAGGGGAGGGGAGGGGAGGGGAGGGAGAGAGGGGGGAGAGGGAAGGGGGGAGGGGCAGGGTAACGTGGAGCGGGTCGATTATCCAGTCTGTCGTTCTCAGCGGTGATGTGTAATTAGCCCGCCCCAGACACGTGGCCGACCCGTCCCCGGCTGCAGACACGGCTGATCAACGCTGATGAAGTCTGGCTGACCTCGGTCGGCCACGGCCCCATCGATTTCCGCCTTCCCAGGGTTCCCCGGGGCAGGCCGGCACCTCAACGGCTCCCACCCAGAACACGGGTGACGTCACCTCTACCGCTCTTTATTATCGTCCGGCCGACCCATTGTTTGGTGGCGCCATGTTTTTTGGTTCGCGCAGCAGTCGGATCTGCATGGGAAAATGCGGAATCCGGATGAGAATAAAAATGAAAAATAGAGGCTCCCCACGAAAATACCCACTTTTCAAAGCCTTTGCTGTGGCAGTGCCTTTGAGTTTTCCTCGGCTTGTTGAAAGTCGTGTTATCCCTCGTGTATGAATATCTGATCCGGATTGACCCCGAATTCTCTCGATAGGTGACGCTCTCACTCCACTGGCAACCATAACATGAAAATTGGGGGAATGCGTCAGAATAATCACATCTGTAGAGTTTATTGCCAGTCCAATGTGATAGTATTCAGTCTTTGCAGTCAAAATAGCCAGATAACCCAGAAGGAATGTGGAGCCTAATACATTGTCGGCATTGAACTATGCGATATTTGTGTGGGGTACTGAAAATGTTGGGACCACGATTTTTTTCTTAGCTCCAACTGAACTTGGTTAATGGAAAATCAATAAATCAGAATGTGTTTAAACGGGGCTGCACTTTTTGGCTCCGGAGAACGTGCCAAAAAAAACGGTGGCGGATGACTTTGGAGAATAAAAATGGCGCTCGCCATTGTAGCATTATTCATTTCACCTCTACAAAGCGCTGTAAAGACAATAAAATAGACCGGGAAAGGCAATAAAATAACTTGATAAATTAGTACTTAGGCTAAATTGCTAGGCCTGACTATGCTTACACTCAACCTTTTTTTCTTTTCGAGAGGTGGTAGCGATTAGAGAGTTTGGAGTTGTCCGGAGAAACCAAAAAAGTAGGCTAGGAGACCGTCCAGAGAAACCGGTCGACCAAAAAAGTGAAACCTGCGAGTTTGCAGCTTTTATTATACGAAATCATCGTACACGCGTTCGTCGAAATTGCAAAAGTGAGGTCCGGCGGGTTTATTTCTGGAAGCATTGCATCTGGGACTTATTTAGAAATTCCACAATGATGTCATCAGCTTGAGAACATTGAGGTTGAGGTGGGCCTTGATGCCTTCACATTTGGCAATTATTGCTTACTTATTTGTCAATTTTTCCCCCAAATCCAAGACATATCAGGGTCAAGATCGCAAAGTCTGCCACAGCGTAGCCTGAAAACAAGACGTTACTGTCGCCACTATCGACAGAGGCGCTCACTCCATGGGTATATATGGATCTATATAGCCAGGGGGTCCATCCCACCCTCAGCCCTTTTTGGTACATGGTACGCGGCCGGTATGTAGCGCAAATTGTACACCGATTTTGACTTCTCTAAATGAAAGTGGACAAACATGCCCCCCCCCCACGTCTGCTCCGTACCGTTAATCAACTTACTGCATCTGGAATATGCATATTGGGGCAGTAACCTATTGTACAACAACACCCACAGCGGCGGATCCAGGGGGAGGTGATTCTAGGGGGGGCGGACCCCCCATGAAAAATGCCGTTTTTCAGTGGGAAACTTAGGCCATCTGAGGCGTGGACGCCCCCTTTTTTGAGGAAGAACGCTATCTGTAACCTCGCTCTGGTCGCAAGTTTCAGTGGATCCCCCCCCCCTTTTCATATTCGTGGATCCGCCTCTGACCCAGGAAGGAAGTTAGACAAGTATATACACTGTACATGCATCTATTGCCGTACCTACGATGACGATGGCTTGGGAATGTAATGTAGGATCAAAGATGTGATCTATACGGGAGCTATTTTAAGGGTAATTAGATGTTAGCACGTCGAAATGGCGAGGTCACCAATGTGAAAGGGACGTCGGCCGTCACAGATCCCACGGAGACGAGGCTCACCTTTCTCACAGCACCCCCCCCCTCCGCCCCCCCCCCACCCCGCGTCAACCAGACTTTAATAATACTGAATACCCACTTCAAAGAGCTTTAGCCTACCACAGCGGCTGAAAGAGGATGGACTAATTTGGTCCCTAATTTAGGGGTAAATAACCTAGGGGTAAGTATTTTTATGCGACTTAAACGCACCTCACTCAAGCCGAGCAGCTCACGTATTACTCTCGCCTAACATTTACTGCAATAATCCAGTGTGTGATGTCAAGGTGTGGGAAAAAATAAGGGAAGGAAGGGCAAAGGATGGGGTGGGACGGGGAGAGGGGTAAGATGAGGTAGGGTATGGAAGGGGAAGAGATGTGACGGAAAGGGTGAGCGGTGTGTGGGAAGAGAAGGGGACAGGAGACCATAGGGGGGGGGGGGTGAAGAGAGGGGATGGGGGCATGGGTGCGCTAGAGGGGGTGGGTACCGTCCCGCCCCGCCCTCATCATCCCCCACACACGACCAGCCAGCCTACGATCACTGCAGTCCCTCTGATGGAATGTTCGCACGGTGCTGGCTGGCTGGCTGGCTGGCTGGGAAAGTGAGGCCTTCTCCCATCTCTGGCGCGACACAAGAAGATCAATATTTGACTACCTGAGACGTGGCAGGTGACGAGAAAAGTGCCCCGGGGTCCCTATCAAAGAACAGTATAGGTGTGGGTGGGGGTGGAGTGGGGTGGGCTGGGGTGGGGGGAGTATATGAGAGTTGGGAGGGCTCAGGGGGTGGGGTGGGGTGGGGCCGGCGTGAGGAGGTAACGATGGGAGATGAATGGGGAGAGGCAGTTGCTGGGTGAAGGTGAATATGTGGGATGATGATAGCGGTGGAGGGGGGGGGGGGTGCGGTAGAGGGGGGGCGGGGCGGTGGGGGGGGAGGATGAATGAGTTAGGCAGTTTGATTGCTCCCCTGATCCTGATCGTGTAGAGGGTGATCGAGTAACCGCTCCCACGGCATGGCGTGAAGAGGACGGGGGGAGGGGGAGGGGGGGGGGGGGGCAATGGTACTGGGTAAAGCCACCCCGGTATGGATGTCATGTACACAGGTCTTCGCTCCAGAACTGTTCCTCTTCCTCACCCCGGGGGGCAAAAACAAGTCTCTAATTATTTCCCTGGACTTTTTTTTCGTGTTTTTTTTTTCTAGAGAAAAGTCGGTTGAAACCTGACTTTGTTTTCTGGTTAAATAATAACGTGATGCGTTGGTTTGACCCCGATGTCGTGCCTCGCCAACAAACGTGTCTGTGTCACCGTGAGCATTGGGAGGGGGGGAGGGGAAGCAAGGGGCGAGGCCAACCGGGGCATCCCGTGACCCTCAAGTTGCCTGGGTCCCATACACCGTTACAAAGGCAACATGTTCTGGCTTAGAGGTAAATGCTCCAATCCCTCCCACCGCACCTCCCCGCACCCCTCTCCCAGAGTATCGGGCATTACATCTGCTTTTAAGCCTCCGGTTTCCACTTTTTCTGTTCCTCAAGGATTCCTCCCCTTCTCGCGTTCCTGATATCGTCCTTTCTCGTGACCTTACCACGTGACCGGGACCACGGGTGGGAGGCCCGAGGGCGGGAGGCCCGAAGAGGGGGGCGGGGGGGCGGGGAGCGCTGTGTGGCAGGTATAGACTGAGATATAACAACTTCATTGCGACGATTTTATTCTGGAACTGCAGTCTATGTCTCTAGCTTTATGAGCTCTGCAAGATGGTTTACATGAAAATTCTTCTAAAATTTTAATTTATAGCCTTCATATTTCTCATCAAGCCCACAGCGAGATAAAAGATAAAAGTTAACGTTATGCCATCCAGCTCTTCATGTCAGCTCCTCGCGTCATGTACTTTATGTCGCTGATACTGGTCGATTGTAAAGTATCGAGACTGCGTCACCCGCAGGGTGAGAAAGACGTAAAATGTAAAATCGGGATTATGTCTTGAGTCCACTATAATGACCTTGACCTTAACATTGACTTTGACCCCTTTCTTGTGATTTTGACCTTTGACCTACATACCCCGTTAACGAACTTAATCCATCCATGTCGGATAACGGATATCGATGAGTAAATTTATACGACGAAATGAAGCAACAGAGTGCACAGACACACCCTGAGACCCTCACCCCAGTGCAGATGCTGGGCTGGTCTACTATCACCCCAGTGCAGATACAGGGATGAGCTACCCTCACCCCAGTGCAGATACAGGGATGGGCTACCCTCACCCCAGTGCAGATACAGGGATGAGCTACCCTCACCCCAGGGCAGATACAGGGATGGGCTACCCTCACCCAAGTGCAGATACAGGCATGGGCTACCCTCACCCGAGTGCAGATACAGGGATGGGCTACCCTCACCCCAGTGCAGATACAGGGATGGTCTACTCTCACCCCAGGGCAGATACAGGGATGGGTTACCCTCACCCCAGTGCAGATGCTGGGCTGGTCTACTATCACCCCAGTGCAGATACAGGGATGAGCTACCCTCACCCCAGTGCAGATACAGGCATGGGTTACCCTCACCCCAGTGCAGATACAGGGATGGGCTACCCTCACCCCAGTGCAGATACAGGGATGGGGCTACCCTCGCCCCAGTGCAGATACAGGGATGAGCTACCCTCACCCCAGTGCAGATACAGGGATGGGCTACCCTCACCCCAGTGCAGATACAGGGATGGG